>VZRW01010361.1:3480-39181 GCA_013398125.1 Aegotheles bennettii
CTGCTCATCCCCCCTTCCCATCGGGAAATTAAAAACAGAATCAGTGTCTGGATCGGCCAGGGGTGAGCGGGGAGGAGGGGCAGCATCTTCCCAGCCAGGTTCCATCTCCCGAGGTGGTGAGGGGGGGGTCTGGCCCCCAGCAGGTCCTGGGTCCTGGCGCTGGCCGGAGCAGGGGCGTGGGGCAGGGGGGGGCGGTTCCTTGGTTGGTTTCCTGTGGTTTCTTTTTGGATCACAAGCACAGTCCAGTCCCAGGAGAGAGGCAGAGATGGGGTGAGGATGGGGACACCGGGCTGGCCCGGGCACTGGGACGCTGTTGGGAGAGCAGAGAGGAGGGGGGTGAGGGAGGGCAGGGCTGGTGCCACCACACTGGGGGTGCAGAGCTCAGCTCTGCTCCCGGCCCCCCCTTCCCGATGGGAGCAGGAGGGGTCTGGGGTCCCTGCCCTGGACCTGGGGAGCACGAACTCCTGGGGCAAACAGGCAGGGACCCTCCCTGGTGCCAAGAGCTGTGGCAAGAGGGGTGATGGCCAACCCAACCCAACCCTCCCCCTGGGAGCAGAGACCCAACCAGGCTCCAGCAGCCACCACCACCCTTCTCCTTCCCAAAAGCTGCTGCAGAGTCCCCGGGGTGGGAAGGGGCGAGGGGAGCAGCAGGACCCTGGGGGACCCCCCCTCGGAGTCATTGCCTTGCCAGTAAGTCCCCATGCAGGTGACTCAGCCCCAGCCATGAATTAAAGATGAAAGCTGCCAGCGTGGGGCTGACAGCTGCAGGGGGAGGATCAGGCTTTTATTTCTGGCTTTTTTTTTGTTTTTTTTCACACCACAAAGCTGGTCGTGATCCAGGCAGATAACGGAGCCTCAGCCCCACGGAGCAGCGGTGACGAGCGGGGCCGGGGGCGGATGAGCAGGGAATGAGTCACCCCTGCGCACTCCTCAATGAGGGGTGGGAAGAAGGGGCCAGGGCTGCGGAGAGGAGGAGGAGGAGGGAGCCGGAAGGAGGAGGGGGAAGCAGGGAGGGCACTGAGCTTCCCTGGGGAGAGGAAGGGGCTTGGGCATGGCAGGGGGGGGCACGGCAAGGGGGTGACACGGCCACCTCCTGGACTGGCAGGGGTCCCTTCTATGGGGGTCTGGCTCAGGGATGCCTCTGGAAACATCCCAGTGCTCTGCATCCCAGTGTTCCACATCCCAGTGCTCCCCCGTCCCAGTGCTCCCCCATCCCAGTGCTCCCCCATCCCAGTGCTCCCGGCTCCATCGCACACCAGGGGGCTTCGTGCGCCCCCGAAGCCGGGAGCAGAGCAGGGGACAAGGCAGGGGGACAAGGCAGGGGGCTGGGGGCTGACACGGCCCAGCCTGGCTGTGGCCCAGGAGGGCAGGGAAGGGGATGGCAGCAGCAGCTTTGTGAGCAGGGGCTGGAGCAGAGGGATGCAGGCAGGGCACAGGGAACACGGGGGGGTGTGCGTGTTGGGTTCCCTGGGGGCTCTGCACCCCCCAGCACTGCAGAGGGATCCAGGCTCTGGGTGCTGGGACATTTGCAGGGGGATGCTCAGGAACCCAAACCTCTGCCCTCTCCACACCCAGCACCACAGAACACCCTCCCGAGGCTCAAGTGTCCCCTCCCTGCCCCAGCAGTGCCCAGGGAAGGTCCCCCCTGCAGTGCCTGTGCCCCCTGTACCTGTGCAGAGCACGGGGGGGCCCCTCACTGCTGCTTGCAGGTGGAGAGCTTGCGGATCTTGCTGCTGGCAGAGCAGGCCTTGCGGGAGGGGTTGGACGAGGCGCTCGCCCGCCGCTCTGCCTTGGATTTGGTGCTCAGCTGTCCCGGCTCCGTCCCGTTCATGCACACGGCCTTGGGCAGCCCCCTGCCCCGGCTCTGCCCGTTCTGCCCTGCCTCCTCCTCCTCAGGCACCTGTCCTGCAAGGGAAGGGACATGGTGAGGGAGGGCAGCGGCCCCGCAGCATCGCTTGGAATCATAGAATCATTCTGGTTGGAAGGGACCTCCAGGGTCATCAAGTCCAACCTTTATCCCATCCTATTCCTGACCAGTAGACCATGAGACCATTAGACCATCTCTTGCCCCAAAGAGCAGCCCTTCCCATCTCCCGGAACGCTGCTGCTCCAGGGGGAACCAGAGCCTGTTCTGCCCCTCCCAGGGCAGCACCTGAGGGGGTCCAAAGTGGGGATGGGTGAGGTGGGGAGCCCGGGAGCCCTGCTCCCCCCACGGGCTGCTGATACCCATCCTCCTCCAGCACACAAGAGGGAGAATCATGGGCACAGCAGGTCCAGGGCTCCCCACTCCTCCTCCTCCAGCCCCACGCCCCGACCCGCCCCGTCCCAGGGCCCCAAGGTGTTTGCAGAGCAAACCCCCTGGTGCTTTCACAGCACAGGGCAAGGTCTGCTCTGCATGGCTGGGGGCTCTGCCAGGAGCTCAGCTGTGCCCCTGTCCCCTGCAGGGGACACTGAGGTGGCAGAAGGGCTCCAGCTCAGCCCCTCTCCCCTCCTCTGGGCAGCTCAGTGACTCAGCACCACCACTGAGGAGCCATTTCCAGAGGCATCTGCCCACTGCCGGGGGGGGGACAGGGACAGGGTCACCTCTGCTCACCCGGGGAGTGACAAAGGGCCCCCCCAGCACAGCCCTGACCTGGAGTGGGAGGGGACGTTGTCCTGAGGGGACGTTGTCCAGTAACAGGGCACATCCCCCCGAGCAGAGCCAGGGCTGCCGAGAGGATTCGTCAGGTTCCCAGCTCCCCCCCACCGGATCCAGCCGAGGTAATTTCCTTCCAGCAGGAACGTCACGCTCCAGGGCCCTTCAGTTATGACTCAGAGGTTTGAGTGGAAGCGAAGGCTCCAAGATGATTATGTATAATTTTCTTTAAAGGATGCTCAATCCTTTCCCCACGAAGGCTGTGTGGGACGTCATCCCCTGTGCGTGCGCCAGCCATCACCCCCTGCCTCTGTGCCCGGGGGGAGGAGGGGACACACAGGCATGGGGGCTGTGGAAGAGCTGCTGCTCCCCTGGAGAACAGCAGGGTCCATCCTGGACCCCTGAGCTCCCCTCTGCCTCGATGAGTCCTTTCTGGGCTCCCATTCTCCATCCCCACATGGCTCCGAGATGGAGCCAGCCCATGGAGAGTCACTTGGGAAAGGGAAGCTGCAAGGGGACACAGAGGTCACCTTGTTCAGCCAAGGTCACCTTCAGCACCCACCTGCCTCTCTGGAAGGGATCAGCTTCGCTGGATGCTCGCAGGGACCTGAAGCAGCAAAGGCAGCAGGAGCTCAGACCCAGTACGGGAACCAGTTTGGGGAGAGCCTCCCCCAGTGCAGAGACTGGGAGCAAAGCACAGGCTGGGACAGGGCAACACTGAGCAAAAATGCACCCTTGGAAACCAGGGAGCAGATTGAGCCCAGCCTGGCGTGGGCTGCAGACACCAGAGAACAAGGGTGGGCTCCCCCCCACGAGCAGGCTTAGCCATGGAGCTGGGCTCAGGCTGGAATTACCTGGAGAAATTCCCCTGCGATTGATCTGGAGATCAAAGCAGGCAGCTCCTCAAGCCAGGCAGCTCCTCAAGCCAGGCAGCTCCTCAAGCCAGGCAGCTGTGCTCTGGCTTCCTGAGAGCTCAGGAGCACCTTCCCAAAGCTGCAGCTTGAACACTCCAGCACTGAGCCCTTGGCCACGCAGAGCAGGGCGAGGGGTGCAGGTCCACCAGAGCCTGGGGACGGGGGCCCAGGTCCACCAGAGCCTGGGGACAGGGGCCCAGCACCTCGGGAGAGGGGGGGCAGGATGGATCCACCTGCTGTAGGGTGATTTGGGCTTTGGTGAGCTGCCCCTTGCATCCCTCCCTGAAGGCTCCACCAGCCCGTGGTGGCTGTCACTGCTTACCTGAGCACTCCTGCCTGGCCACGGGAAGGGACAAGGACCTGGGATGGCTGCTGGCTTCCTGCACCCGCGCCTGCCACTGCCAGAGCCGATGGCACCCACTGCACTCCTGGGGGGCTGCCCAGCCCTGCACCCCCTGGGAAACACTGAGCCACGTCCCCACGGCGGACAGAGGTGCCTGGAGATCCACTGGGATCAACAGTGGGAACGAGTGGCCAGGTGAGAGGCTCAGGAGCAGGGGGCAGCCCCCCCAGCTCTGCAATCCACCCCACCAGCATCCAGCTCCCACCCCTTCAGAGCAGGGAGAGCTGAGGGGTCCCAGCCTTCCCTTGGGAGGGGGATGTGC
This sequence comes from Aegotheles bennettii, assembly GCA_013398125.1. NCBI lineage: Eukaryota > Metazoa > Chordata > Aves > Caprimulgiformes > Aegothelidae > Aegotheles > Aegotheles bennettii. The sequence goes on from VZRW01010361.1 coordinate 7,695, forward strand.
CAGCCCCAGACTCCCTGCAGGGCCAGGGCTCTCCCTGGGGACACAGAGCAGCCACGGTCAGGCTGCAGCCCAGCCATGCCCCCTGCTCCACCAGAGCCCAGGGTTTCTCCTCTTCTCCCCCCATCCCAGCTCTGCAGAGCCTCAGATAACCCCACCGAGAGCAAAGCCGAGAGCTCCCCCCTCCCTCAGCTGAGCTCAGGCAAAGGCAATGAACATTTCTGACTGGGGAGGGGAAAAAAAACCCCATCCAAACAGTTCATTTGTCTTTTGTGTGACTCTTCCCTCCTCCCACCCTGCTTCAAAAGCACAGTCCCAGGAGTCTATTATGGACAGCACGGAGGGAGGGAGGGGGAATCGCAGGCTAATTTTACCTCCCTCACCAATGACAGTTGCTGACGCTCAAATTAATGAAAATAAGAATTCAGCATGGGATGAAGTCTTGGCAACTGCCTGCCCACGCGGAAGGCAGTGACCCAGTGCTGTGTCTGTTCAAACAGCTCCATCCCACCCCTCCATCCCCGGCTGAGCGGTGCTAAAAATAAAATAAATAAAAAAAGGAGAGGCACTGGGAACGTGCGTGTTCATCCCTGCCACCTCTTGCATTTCTTAATGGCTCCATCCAGCTCATTCAGGCACCAAAAAGAAAAAAAATAAAAAGGTTTCAAAATAAAACAGTGAGGAGCTCTGGAATGGCTGTGTTTGTCAGACACAAACACACACACGTGATTCGGGGATGTGATTTGGGGATAGAAATGCACCTTTTCGAGCACCCAGCTTTAAGGACTCCAGTCCTGGCTTGATTTTCCAGCCCTGGACAGAACATCAAGGGAGCAAAAACCAAAAGGAGGAGGCTGGAGCTGCGCAGCCTCTGCCGCAGGACTGGGCTGGAGAGGAGGAAGGGGTTAATGGCAGGGGAGGAAAAAGCAGAGCACAGGCTTCTAAATCTGAAACGCAGCACAAAAGCGAGGAGCAAGATGCTCACATCCATTTCTTGCCTGTGTTGCCTCTCTCCAAAGGCAGTGGCAGCTCCGGGAGGGTGCCACGTGCTCGCTGCCAGTTCCTCCCTCAGCACTTCCCTCGCAGGAGATGTTTAACACCGACTGAACCAGGGGCACGGAGCCTTTAAGGCTCTCTGCAGAGCTGCATAAATCTTTAAATAACCCCTTAAAAACAAAGGCACGTTCTCCGAGCCCCTTCTTCCTGAAGAAGGCCAGATTTAATGAGGTTCCCCCTTCTCCCCTCCCAAACTGAACACCCACCTATGAGTCACTCCTGCTCCTGCTCTCGCTGCCCAGCAGCACCACCACTGAATCCATCACTCATTTACAAGGGTTTTTTTTTTCATTTTTATTTTAATATCGCGTCACTGTTAGAATTTAACACTGAGCTGAGCAAGTTCCTGCAGGAAGAACCCAAGTTCACTCTCTGAAGCTGCCCACCAGAGCAGACCCCTCACCCCCCTCCTCCCGTGAGCCCAGTGCGACCGCTGCGCTGAGCAGGGGATTTCTGTCCACCACAAACACTGAACCTGCAAACTGCACCTCCACATCCTGCCTCACCAGCCCTGCTTACCCTTCCTCTCCGCTCACAGCCTTATCTTGAGGGTTCTCTGCAAGTCCTGAGAACAGCGTGACCTCTGTCACAGCCTGGGCAGGAGTGAAGCAGAGAGAACAGACCAGTTCTCAGCTGCTCAGTGCTTAAGTCAAATCAAATCTGTCCCTGCCAGGTTTGGGGCACACTGGGTGATGCTTTCTGACCTTTCTAGGGCAAGCCAAGCCAGAGGTGATTTGCCCAAAAGAGCAAAATTTGTTCCATGCTCCAACACGTTCCCAAATCCAAGAGTCACTCGTGTTCAGACTCAAGGACCCACCTAAGCCATGGCCCTGCCTGACAGCGACGGCTGCTCAGGAGCAGCACGAGAACATCCAGCACAGAGAAAACCTCTTGCTGCTCTGGATGGTTCTTCCTGAGCTCCAGCCCACACCTGGACTGCTGTGTTTGATAGCCCCCAAAGAATCCACCCTTCACGGACGCATCCGACACCCAAGTGCTGGGAAGAGGGCATCCAGACTGGCTGGGAACCACACTTTATTTCACTAACTACCTAAGCAATAACCCTTGAAACAACTGAAAATTAAAACCCACCACCAGTTAACTTGAACCAAACTCATACCCAGCCCACCCACCCTGGCTAACTGTAACACGGGAAGTGCTGGTCCGTGGGGCCACAATGAACCTCTTGGTGTCCCTCTGAAACAGCACAAATTACACACTAGAACTTCACAAAAATCTTCAAGTAATTTGCCTGTCATCTTCTGACACGACAGCTCCTATTTGGGTTTAAATCCTGCTGTTTGCATTAGGGGTGTGTCCTAGCTGGCATCACCGCTCCGGAGATGATCTCCCACTACTGCCTGCACGGGGGCACATCCAGTTCAGCCACCACCCTGAGCTCAGGCCATGGGGAGCCCGAGAGAGCGGTGGCTTTGGGACCTAGGCTAAGCTTCCTGCTCCTCTTCTGTGCCCGTGGCCGCCGGGAGCATGGCTTCCTCTCCTCTCTGCAGGTCACGACTGCTGGGCGCTGCGCTCTGTCCTCTAAGCCCTGTCTCAGCAGCTTCCTCTGCAGCTGGGAATGCACAGGGAAGCAACAGAGCACCACTGGAGACATGCACATGCTTACACTCTACACTGGCACCAAACCAGCAGTAACACTGCCCCGTGAGCTCTTGGGGTGGCTGCAAGATGCTCAGGTGCTAAGAGCAAGTGATCTGCCCTCCCATCCTGGCCCTCCAAGGGAGCCCACAGCACACCCAGCCCAGCCGTGTCCTTCTGCCTCTTGGAACCAGCTCAGAAAGGAAAAGGTGAAGTCAGAGCAGGATGCAAGTGATGCCGGTCATGGGTTTCCAAGCCTGGCAGCCTCACCATTGAGCTCAGGCTGGGACAGGGCTTCCAGCCCCAACATCTCTGCAGAATTCTGTCTCGGGCACTTCCACACAGGTTGCTCCCAGCAAGAGCTCTTGCACAGGGGAACCCCCAACCTCCTCTCTCAGGTGCTGCACTTACAAACACCCGAGCAATCAAGTAGGTGCTTCAGCACCTCTATTGCATCCAAGAGGATCCCTCCTCTCAGAAAGCCTCCACTGAACTGTGAGGGAAGGCCTGGCTCTGGTCAGACTCTGGGATGTAAATCCATGGGATGTAAGAGGAGAGCAAAGGACAGAGCTCTGCAGGTCACCCAGCTGGCACCGAGACACCAGTTCTGTTAGAAAAGGTTATAAATTACCCGACTGTCACCAGTGAATCAGCACTTGGAGATAAATCTATTTCACTTTGATGAGAATCCCTTCATCTTGGCAGGCTCCACCTCCGAGCCACCTCCAGATCCCTTTGGCTGAACATCTGAACGGGCGCCCCGGTGGGGACTGCTCTGGGGACACACGAGCACGGAGCCAAGTGCTGCAGCATCTCCCCTTGGAAGGTGCTGCCTGGGAAGCCAATCCTGTCCCAAGTCATTGCCCAAAGAAATTTTGGGCATTGGGCACAATTTGAGGCTTATCACAGTTCAAGGCCTCACACTTTATTCTTCTATGACAGTGCTTCAAAAAAAGTGATTTCCACCTAACCAGGAAGCCAAGAGAAAAACAAGGCACAAGATTTGGCAAAACCAGACCTTGCTTTTACCCAGGTCCACAGAAGCCCACCAGGCCATCGATGAGGAAGCCAGGGTTTGGTTAGTCTTGAACTACAGAGACCTGGACTCTTATCATGGCTCGTAGGCACCTCCCATCACACCACGGTGAAGCAAATCAGCATCCCTACAAAGGGCACTTGAAACCTCCCCTCCGAGACAATTAAACCAGGCTGGAGCAATTAATCTAGAAACTCTGTTCTGTTGATGAGCACAGGCAGTGAGACAAAGAAGCCACAGCCTCAATCAGATGGTGCTGCTGCTCAAAGCCTTTGAGCTGCCTCTGTTCAGCCTCACCACGGCCGTGCCCTGCTGTGGCCAGAGAAGGAAACCTGCTCAATTGCCACCACTGTGCAGCAACTCCGTGGCTGAAACCACAACCCCCCAGTATGTACTGGTTACTTTACCTTAGAACAACAGGAAATCCCTAAGAAGGAAAGGAGCAAAGCTGCAACCAGTGACCAGGACTGGAGCAGAAAAAAGCCTCAGCATAAAGCAGCAAGCACCTCCATCCCCAGCTGTGCCATCTACTCCCAACACTGAAGTCATTTTAGGACTCTGCACCAAAATAACTCAGCCTGGCAGACCTGACCTGAAGAATTAAATGTGCTGAACAGCAGGGTCTAGCAGGAGCGAGCTGTTACTGGGTGGAGGAAGGAAACTGGCACACGGTGACACGCAGGAGGGGGCATCCTGGCTGATCAAATAAAGGACCGAGGCATCCGGAGCATCGCGGCTCGCTCCCCGTGCGTCACTCAGCAATCAATAGTCCCCTCTGCTGCTCAAAGGATTATTCAGACCTCGAGACCTTTCCTAAAAAGCTTGAAAGAAAAGCTACTTCTTCCCTACCCACCCCAGCACCTCTCCTACCTGGTACTGTGAAGTCCTGAGTGTAGATGATATCATCTTCAATGTCATACAAGTCGTCGTCCTCTTCCTCATTGTAGCCATGCAGATCTTCCAGATAAGGCACCGCCGTCATGCTCCTCCACCTGTCCTTTGTTTCTGGGCTGGGAGGTATGGGCACCAGAGCCTCTGCCTGAGCGTGTTTCTTACGAAACCAACTGCAAAGAGTCCAAGAGCAGAGTTTCATCAGTACAGCTTCCCCTTTCAGGAGGCCTGGAGAAGTCCTTGACGCTACGGGATGGTCCCATTCCACCACAACACTCAAAGGGACACAGTTTGTTTATGGGTGACTTCCCCACCAAAGGGACACACAGCCTGCTTATGGGTGACTTCCCCACCAGTTTTATGCCACTGCCACACAGCTCAGAAGCAGAGTAAGACCTGAGGATGCCCTCAGGGCACATTTACTTCTTGGCTTGACAACTGCTGCCCTACAACGTGACACAGGTGCTTCCCCCTCCATAGCTTGCACAGGCATCCACTGACTTCTGGCCAATAGCCACTGAGGAGGGCCTGAAGCCAGTCACCAAAGAGCTCTCATAAACCTGAACCATCTGGTTTTTATCACTCCGGCTCCAAAATCATTTTAGGAAGCATGGGTTGGATGCACCTCCTGCACAGAAGAATTGTAATGATAATTTTGTTCTCGTCTTACATTGCTTTGACAGTAGGCCTAGAAAAAACGTGGCAGTCTAACAAAACTATCCAGCAAAAGCGAGGAGTCAGGAGATAAACAATGAAAATGGATCTACTGGGACAAATCAGCCAGGACTGGGAGGAGGAGTGAACCCTTATCCAGAAACCCTGCGTCACAAACAGCATCTTTGGACCGGTTCCTCTGCAGTGACCGTGCTTCAAAGCCAGCCCGCTGCACTGGGAGGGAGAAACTGCAGGAAGGAAACATGAAGAAGCCCCCATGGCCTCAAGTTTTCAAACTATGTGTGTTTTGGGAAATCACAGAGCTCATCAGCATCACACAAGGAGTCGTGTCCTGTCCCTCCACGCCGAGTGCAAATGGGCAGCCACCACCCCGAAGAGCTTCAAGGGTGGCACGTCCCAGTGATGCCCCCACGCTGCCCTGCCCCATGGTCCCTTTCCCCAAAGGGAAAAGGACCCAAAGAAAATGCCAAAGGAAAAGGGAATCTAGAGGACAGATGAGGTCAGAATGACTGCCACTAAAAGGAGCATTTTAAAGGCAAAAAGCCTGGAAGTCTGCAGCAACCGGTGTTTTTATTTTGCTGTAGATCAGCTCTGCCTCTCTCTTCCCTTCTGTCCTACTTACCAGGAGAGTAAAAATAGGTTTTTATTACAGCAGAAACCTGAATCACTGTACTCTAGTCATAATGACTCCATCCTCTGGGAGGTGATTTTAAATACTTGCATATGCATATATGGTAATGAGGATACAGAGCGAGGAAAGAAATTCATTGAAGTTTTAAGGAAAATCAAAGACCTCTTGGAAGGAGCCTCCAGCAATTCTGTATGGAGCAGCAGAGTAGTTCCTGGCGAGCAATTTTCCAGCAGGGTCAGAGATTCTGCTCTCTGCACTGCTGCTAAGTGTTATTAGTGAGGATTTGCTCCTCAGCTGAGGACCACTGGCTCCATCACATGCCCTAACTTGGCTCAGGAAGCCAGTGGCCACTGGTTAAGCCAGAAAGCAGCAACTCTCCCATCAATCAGTGATGCAGATAAGAGTCCCTCCTCATCCTGATCCGAAAACCCAGGCTGGGCTGCAGCACTGCTGACAGTGCCCCGTTTCAATAATTTATCCCCAGTTTCACGGGTGTTTGCTGAGCCAGCTGCCCCGGCACAAACACAAGCATTTACCCAGTGCTTGCAGATTGGTGCTTTTACACCAAGGAAAAAGAAAAGCTGCTGCAGAAGTCAAAAGAGCCCCTTGTCTGGGGCATCCTCTGGAAGAGACAGATCCCTCTCTGGTCCATGAAGCATTTCTCAGCCACCCCCAGCCCTCTGCAGGAGTGTGAAGGCAGTGGTAGGAAGGAGATCACCTCTCACTACTTTGCAAGCTCGTTGAGAATGCCTGTGAAGCACAGAAACCCCAGAGAGCAGCAGCATTAATTGTGATCCTGCCAGGGAAGAAGTGGAGTCCAGACCAGTTGCTATAGTCTACAGGGAGATAAGACAGCAAGGGTCAAGGACTGAATGAAAAAAGGAATCTGGGTCGACCAATGCTTAATGAGCCCGTCTGGTTTGCAGCTTCCAAGCTTGAATTTTACATCAGAAGTCATCACTGTGCTCTTTTCAAGTTCTGGTATAAGCAAGGTTAAAATAAGACTCAGTAAGCACAGCTGCAGCTTCCAAACACTCACAGCCAATTCACTTCCCATCCTCAGTCACAAATATTTCAGTTTGCTCGCTTTGTGTATGGACAATCTGCTCTGAAACCAGATGCCAAGCTGCAGATCACCCCCCTGCCAGCAAGGGGGGGCTATGAACGATTCTCCACTCCCCGTGGTACCACGGAAAGGCTTCGAGCTTACTGGAAGGTCACAGGCTCAGCAAGAAGCCACTCAGAGCACTCCTGTTTCACTCAGCCCTCTCACAGATGAGTGTGGAATATACACAGGGGTGTGCCCGGGATACAGCAGCAGCCCTGCAATCACTGCTCCAACTCCTGCAGCACCAAGAGTGGCCAAGTTCTTAAGTCAGGTTCACAGAAAACTAGAGAGGAGTTTGAAAGAGGAGGAGTTTTCCCCTAGGGCTGGTGCCAGGGCCAAAGGTGGCAGCTCAGACTCCTGTGAAGAGAGGTGTTCTGTGTACTCACAGGACTCACACTCCTTTCACACACCATACACAGCTGCATCATGAACCCAACCTGCAGAACCAAATACTCCTCTGTGCCTGCCTCGAGGGAGGATGGCAGAGGATGGCCTGGGCAGAGAGCTTCTGTGTGTGTTCCACCAACAGCCTGGGCACCCAGGGCTTGAACAGCACAGCAGAGCTCCAACAGTGACCTTCCAAACCTCTCAGGGAGAACTCCAGGGTGAGCAAAGGCACCTGGGAAGGTGGCACAGCAGCTTCCAGGAGGTCAGGAGGAGACATCACCCCCACCAGTTGATTTGCACCTCCAGTATAGACATGGTGGAAGCACCTTCCCTTTCTTGCTCTGAACTCTTGCAATGGTATCTGTGACTATACAAATTAAGTGTGACACTTCTGGAGAAGGAAGGCAAGGTGGTTGCCATGGAAACAAGGGACAGAGGTAAAATTCTGCATCCACTTCATCACTTTAAGTGCTGCAGCAGGGTCAGTGAATTAGTTACAAAATGCAGTGTATGAGCATTAAGCCCTTCAGCCAGAGCACGAGGCAGAGAGGAAATGGTGAATAATCCATGGGGAGCAGGTTGGTAATTCCCAGGCTCCTGGCAGCTTTTCTTCACTGCCCTGCACCCCCACCCCAGAAGCACAAATACTCAGAGGTGAACTAAAAGTGTCAGTTTTCCACTGAGCATCACCCTACCCAGATCCTTCTGGGAAGAGCAGGTTCCAGGGCTTTCATTGTTATTCAGGGGTCAGGCTCTGGCAGTTCAGAAACTCTTGAGAGAGTTTTAATTCATCTCAGTTTACAACTCCTAGGTCTGCACTGCACAGGCTGAGGAGGCTTGAGAAGCCTCTGAAAGCAAAGCAGAGTTGAGCTTTGTCCTGATGAATTCAAAGTGCAGAAACAGGAGTTTGATCCAAAGCTTAGCTCCAGGAGTGAGGAGAGGGGAAAAGGCAGCTGGCAGGTATCAAACTAAGCAGCATTCTGCAGATGGGGCTGCCACTGCCAGGGGAAGCTTCTGGAGTAGCTGGCAAGAATAAAGGGAGGAATGGCAGAATTACCATTGCTGGGCAATAAACACATGCCCAGCTGCCCCCTCTGTCACTTCACAGAGCAACCCTCAATACTTCCTCAGTGTTTTCCCAGACCCCCTGACTCAGCCCTTTGTCCCTGACCCCACTACAACAGCGAGAAACATCACTGGATGTGATGTTTTGTGTCCCCCATGGCAGGTGAAGGGGGAGCTGTTGACCCAGCACAGATCCTGAGCAGGACACCTGCTCCATGACACTTCCCTTGGGATCACCCTTCCCTGCAGGACAGGAACACATCCCCTTCCCACCCTGCTGGCATGAGCCTGTGCTGGCAGCGATGGCAAAAACCACTGCTCAGGACATGGGGGCCATTCCAGTTGGTTTCCAGTGCACTTTGATCACTTTGAGCAAGTCACTGGTAACATCAGCTCAGAGACATCAAGGGAGAGTTCCAGCAGCACGGAAAGGCACTGGGTAATTCTGGTTTGAGCCAGTATCCATCTCAGCAGGGCAGCCTGGCTAAGTCGCTTGATGTTTCTGTAGTCTGGTTCCTGTGCCTTAACACATGCTTTTGTGGGAGGAGTGCAGAGAAACCCCAAATCATTAATGACTGTTACTCCCACACACACACTGGAAATCTCAGGATTCTAGAAATCAAGTCTTTTCTTAGTAAAATGCCTGCCAAAAACCCCGAGGCAATGTCTGAACTGCTACCTGCTGTCCTGATGGCTTTGTCCAGCTTCTAAAAAAAAACCTGGGTCAGGTTAAGCATAAGGGTTAAGCTTCTCCCCTTTTTAGAGAGGAGTCAGGAGAACCAAACGCTGGATTCTTTAGCACAATGCTGCTCCACAAAAAGGAGATGGACAGACACATCCAAAGCCCAGGGCTGCAAGCTCTGCTGTGCCTGATGTAATTATTAGGATGCCACAGCAGGAGGAAGGAGGCAATTACTAATAGGGGAGAAAAGCCTGTTAAGAAGCACTGGCTAAGCTCACACAAAACTAATAAGAGGCTGAGCCTTGGAAATGCTCCTGTGTTTGCAGGTAGAGTCTTTCTGCAGCCAGCTTGGCACTGGGAGATGAAAAGCCCCAGCCCCAGCAGCTGGGCCCAGTTAGAAGGCAGGCAGGGGGACTGTGCCTGGAGCCTGCTCCAGTTTCTCCAGCTCTCTAAGTACAGGCAGGGTCTCTAGAGAAACCTTTCTGCTTCCAGCTGGGCAAAGCTGACGCAAAAAACTCACTGCCTCATGGGAGAAGGATGAAATTGAGCATGAAGAGCTGGGTAACTGGCTCAAATACCTGCAGAGAGGGGCACACGAGCACCAGGGGCAGTGCCCAAGCTCAGGGGCAGCTCACTGCAGCCTTCAGACCCACAGCAGCAACAAGAGAAAACGCTGTGCTTTTCCCAGCACCCACTGATGTGCTCCACAGCCTTCATTCCTGCCTTTCCAGTGCTTACTGGTGGAGCCTGGGTTTGCCTGCTGATTGCAGCCCCATCACCAGTCGTGATGAGCAGAACTACTCCATCACACGGTACAAGAGCACACGGTGCTTAGCTGCCCAGCTTGAAGCACCCTTGCTCCTTGGTGGGAGGTGGGAGGGCAGTCACTCACAGCAGGAACCATTGTCTGAGACCAGCTCTGTATGGTGCCGCGCAGCATCTGGGGAGCCGGCCCCAAGCAGCCTCTTTAGGGCCCACTGTTGGGGGCATGTGCATGGGGAAAGGCTTCCTGAAAAGCAAATGCCTGCTCCTATCGTCTCCCAGACCCAGGGAAACAACCAATGCATGGTGCTTGGCTACTGCTTGAAAGAGTCAGCCTGACTGCTCAATGAATGGCCCAGGCAGCCAGAGCAGACCTGCCCCCCCCAGCCCTTTTGATCTCAGGCAGGGGGAGGTCACCCTTGCTCCTCTGCAGAGGCCAGTGCAGCTCCAGACTGTCAGGTTTTGTCCTGTGGCTCCTGCAGATGCCTCCCGTGCTGTAACATCTACCAGGGACCATCACCTGGTGGCACGTGGCCACTACTGCTGGCTTCTCAGAGCCACAACCAGACCAGGGTGCTCCTCCTGCCTGCAGGCAGCACCAGGCAGCCCCATCACCTTCCAAGGATCAGAGCCTTGTTTTTACAAGGTTCCCAAAAGCTTTCTGGGCAAGCTTGTAGGCAGGGCCTCCAGCGAGCAGCTGCAGTCCAGCAGGCAGCTCTGCGTGTCCTCAGAAGCACTTCCTATTCAAAGAGGAGATAAGCTAATGCGAGCCTCCGCAGCGAAGCATCCTCATGATGCTTTTTGTTCTCGTGCTTTTATCCGCCCAGGAAATCTCTGCTCAGAGGCTGCATGTTCAAACAGATCCTTTAAAAAAACCCCCAACAACCCTCAGAGATAACGGGGCCTTTCCCTCCCTCCTCAGACAATGGCAAGGGTAAAGGAGGAGGATATGGGGGGAGGGAGGAGTGGGACAATAAAGAGAAAGAAAAAAATTTTCCTATTGTCCTGGAACACTTTTCCACATGCTGATCCCATATGGAGCAAACACCAAGGGATATTTCTGTCACCAGACTGTCCAGAAAATCAGAGCTAACACACAGTCCTAGATCAACAGCCCAGCTTTAAGGAACCCCTGTTCTTCTGCTCCATTAGTACGAGCTGACCTCTGAAAAAAAAATTATCCAGAACCCTTAATTATCCAGAACCAGTCACGCTGGGAACACATTTCCAACATCATCATTATTTACTGGTTAGCAATTCAAATGCTTTAACCGGATGCTCTAGGAGGAGGAAAAAAAGCCAAGTAGAGGTTGCCAGAGCTCCAGCAGAGCTGGAGGAAGGATATCTAGTGACTTCCATGTGTCTGCTGTCAAAAGGAAAAATGAGTTGAGAGCGATAGCACAGGTACATTAGCATAAGGAGCAGAAAGAGAATGACTAATAGGAAGAAGCTGAACACTCACTTGTGCTGCCTTATCTGCTGTATTGAAAATCTCTTGGCTGGGTCGTATTCAAGCATCCCTGAAAAGAAGGAAAAAAAAAAAAGTCCAGGTGTGATCACAGATGCTCTCAGCCAAGTTGAAGACAGGAAGCACAAAGCTCTACCCTTCCCTCCCACCTCCCTCCCCCAGCAGCAACCACGGGTGTCCAGTCCTCCAGGCAGCTTAGGGAACCCTCACCTCCAGGAGGAACCTGCTGCATCCATCACAGGAAGCTCAGCATGAAATCCCCACTCCGTTGCTGACTACCTGATCAAGCCTGTGACTCAGTTTCCCCACCTGCAAAGTAGATGTGACCTTTCCCTCCCTCACACTGCAGCGACAGAGGCTGGTACAGCCCTGAACCCTATGTCCAAGGGTGTCTCCAGGCAAAGAACAGCCAGACTCTGCATGTCACAGGTAACACCACTGAACTCACTCCATGGAAGAGCCAAAGCCTCAGGCACAGCATATGTCCAGTTGCTCAGCAGCCCAGAAACTCTGCTCTAGTGAAATCCTATTCTGGAAGTACAGCTGGCAAGAACCAACAAAAAATAATTCTACTGTCCATCCTTTTGCCCTGGGAGTTGGATTTCTGGCATCATCTGCTAAGATAACTGGGGTGAGGGGGAGAGGAAAAATAGCTTATCCATTTTCTCTTTAGGAAAGAGGGATGTGGATTCCTTAAACAGCTTCATGAGATGCCCACTCTGCTCCACTGTCTTTCAAAAGCTTCACAGCTCAACAGAAGGGAAGTAGCAAATTTTGCCATATTCTTCAGAAACCATGGGACCTAGCGAGTGCCATCCAGCAGCATCCAAGATCTTCTCCAGTGAAGGTGCCAAGGATGTATCCATCTCATGGATGTTAAAGCCTCACTGCTGCCTCACTGCAAGGACTTTTGCTTTTACTGGACTATACCTCCTTGTTGCTCCTGAAGCACCAACACTGTGGAGTCTTGCACAGGTAGCACCAAGAGCAAGGCTTTGCAAAGAGGTGAGGGAACAGGAGAACCTTGTCTCCAGCAGCCAGAAGGGAAAGGCTGGGCAGCAGAACAAACTGTCAAAAAGGAGTTATGGAAGTCAGGACAAGGAGGAAACAGTGCAGGGTGCCAGGGACACAGTGGAAACAAGGATGGGAGAGAGGTTTGGATGGACACTTAGGAAGGGAGCGCTGGAAAGACCTTGTAGGCCAAGTAAGAAGTTGCAAGGGCTTTGCAGATGAGTTTCTGCAGTACTGTTGAACAAAGGTAATGGAAGAGATAAATCACCAAGAGCACATGTGATAGCAAATGCTGACCCAGAAGATCTTCCTTATCAGTTCAGTTTGTATCACACTGCTAACAGTGATGAATATGGGCAAAGAAGAGGCACAGTGCAGAAGGACTGAAGTTATTCCCCCCTCAAAAACCAAAATACAGTTTGCCATGGCAACTTGTAAGGGTTTATCTGTGCTGATGACAGCACTCCTGACTCTGGGGTCACTACTGACCCACACTGCATCACTATGAAGTGGATTAAAGATGATGAGAGAGGGTCAGGTGAATCACAGGCATCGGGTGCACGAGCTGGAGGCGCTACAGCCTTCAGAGCCCAATACTTCAGAGCCCCACTCAGCCACCCACTTGCTCCCCCCCAGTGGGACAAGGGGGAGAAGTGGCAGGGTAAGAGCTCTCCTGTCAGTGAGCACCACGAAACCAACTCCCTTACGGTTAAACGATAATTATCAGCTCTAACAGTGAATGCAGCCTTTATCAGGGACCTCCTCCCCAGCAAGGATCCTTGCTATGTGTGTTCCTCCTTTCTTCTGCCCACAGCAAGCCCTGCAGCCTTCTGGGGGTCATGGAAGAGCTGAGGTTGGAAGGTGCCTCTGGAGATTTCCAGTGCTCACGGCAGGGCCAGCTCGGGCAGCGAGCAGAGGATAAAGTCCTAAAGTAAATCATGAAAGGAGGCTTGGCATCACCAGCTACAAATAGCTACGGTGCAGAGAGCTGCATTGTTCTCAAGCAATTCAAAAGGCATAAAGATAATTGAGCAGAAAGAGTATTTACTTTCATAAGAAAGGGCCATATTTCAGGCAATGTTTGAAAGAAAATGGAAAGTCCAATCACCAAAAATGTGCATTCACAGGTTCAGCTCTGACTCACTCACGGCAGCTCTGTGGCTGAAGTCCTGAGCTGCAAAGAGCCTTCGTCAAGACAAAACATCATGTACTATTCACCAGACAAGTCATCTCCGAGCGTCTGCCCACAGGAACCACACGCTCTACCATTTACGGTAAAGATCTCCATGCAGTGGATCTGTGAGCAGAGATGAGACACACTGTAACAGGGCACTTCTTGGGGAGGACTCCTAACTCACAAACCTCTGCTCCCGTGGCATTCCAGAAGGATTCGCTGTGCCCATACATGGGATGTTGTGCCCACGCCAGCCAACTCAAACCCCTTTCAAACTGTGTGTGGGTACAATCTGGGAGCTGGAGACCACAAACCTGTCTTGAGCTCCTTAGGGACTCCAGCCCACACACTCCAGTGATCCTCACCAGGCACAGCACTGTATCCCGTGGGTGAACAGCCCAGTCCGAGCAGGGAGCAGCCTCGGGTATGGAAAAAGCAGGAAGAAATTCAACAGCAAGAGGTGATGAACTCAGCCTGGGTCTCACTTCAAAGCCTCCAACTCGGATCAATATTTAAAACAACCAATGTAAAAGCAGTGCAAATCCAACCTTTAAAGTGAGACTGGACTTTTTCCCCTCTCCTGCATCCCCCACAAGCACAGCCAGGTGCTCTGACCAGAAACTCCCTCTGCAGGCAAACCTTGGGGCTGGGATCAAATGCACGTGGATGGTTTGCTGCTGGCTGGGTGACAGGCACCAGCCTGCCTGGCTGCCAGGGACTCCCTGCTACCACAGAATTAAAGCATCCCACTGCCATCAGGATAGACATCCTCTCACCATCCCTGGAATGAGAGGTCAGGGCAGTCACACAGGAGTTGGAAAACAAAACGCTGAGAAAAGAACCAACTCGTGCCCGGTCACAAAGTCTGTGGCAGAGACTGGAAATAAATCCAGATGCATAATGCAGAGCCTGCAGTCTCAAAGCTTTCTCTTTTACTCAAAGTACATTAGAAGAGGAGGAAGAAAAGCTGACCTTGTGCATTTTTCTTGTCCAGAAGCAAACTGCATGAGTTGATAAGTCATGTGCAGATGGTGACAGAAGAACCTTAAGGCTATTTATAAATATGTTTCCACTCTGACACATCTTTACTGACTGTACACACAGAAGCCAGAACAGTGCTAGCCCTTCTCTTTTATAGCTTTAATAAAGCTTCATCCCTGATTAGGGAGACAAAAAGAGGAGCAGCATCCCAACTAATCTGTTGGAATACGCTGTCATGCAAGGCTCTTTACAAATCAAATGCCACAGAAGCTTTAGGTCCTCTGAATTCTGCTTCTTCTGGAAAGAGGAACAAAGACATAAAAACAAGCTCAAGGGGGTGGGAGTAAAAAGCCAACACAGAAATAGTCAACAGAAGAACAGAAAAACCTTAAAAAGAAGTACAGAAGTACCTGTAAAAAGCCAGATGGGTACTGTGGTCAACACAGCACTTGTAGCCAGAGAGGAAACAAGCACTTTGCAGCACACTGAATTCTTCCTCACAATAAGACCAGAACAAATGCTTGCAGCACTGCAGAGTGCTTGAAGAGTCTTTTAAAAGCAATGCAAAGGCAAAACAAAGTCTCTAGTGAGATAAAGCTGAGCGGTGGGTGCCTGTGCTGCTCATACAAAAGCATCCACCAGCCATTGACAATCCCTGATCCAGAGGCTCCTGGTTCAGTTTCGATCCGCTGCGAAGTAGCAGGCACCTACCAAGGAAATGCAGCTGTTCTGGAGGAAAAGCATGAACTAAATCAAGCATTTGGGTTTGGTCCCCGTAGCTCTGTGTTAACACCACTGTAAGGCTCAGCCCTCGTCCCCAGCAGACACCTTGCTACCTGCCTGGCTGCAGCGTGGAGGGAGCCAGGGCAATCCCACTCCAGAATTCAATCGCCTTGGGTCCCCTGGGTGCTCTAACCAGTAGAAAAAGTAAAGTGTGTCAAACCAAGCAAGGAGAATACTGGAGGTTTTGCCAGCTTTTACAGGTGAACACGACAAGATGAGGGGTGGGAGAACAGTAAAAAGAATCCTTAGGAGTTCCTACCACCCTGGAAGGAACTCAACTTGGACCTCTGTAGTGTTCAGACCCAGGAGGGAGGAGGACAGACAGCAGCAGCCCAGGCTGGAAGAGACAGAGCTGTGGGCAAAGGGCATCAGGTGCGAGGCTCCTCTGTTTGAAATGAGGCAGAAAGAAAAGCAGGAGATGCTGCCTGCAGGTTTCATCCAGGGGATGGAAGGAGAACTAAAAAGGGAGCTATTCTGCTAATGAAGCGTAAGATGTGAAGCTATCAATATGCTCAGGACAAGAAAAGAGAAACAACTGCCACGCTTATTTTCCCTAGGGGACAACACTAAGTGCAGCTGAGAGGCTGATCACAAACCTCAAACGATTCCTGCTGGATGCTTTAGAAGCCTGGCTGCACGTCTGGATGGACCACAGGGTCTGCTCCATTTGGGCAATTCCTGAGCTCATAAGAAAGGCTGCGTTTTGAGTCAGCATTCACAAATCAAACAGCACATGTAGAGCAGGACATCACTCCCCAGGGCTGCCTGGTGAGAGTTTTGTGCCTGGGCTGGGCTGTAGCAGCAGCCACATCAGGCTCAGCAGAACGGCTGAGCATTTTTCCTTTCTCAGGAAAAACTTCTTTCCTGTGAGAGTGCCAGAGCACTGGACCAGGCTGCCCAGAGAGGCTGTGGAGTCTCCTTGGCTGGAGACATTCAAACCCCGCCTGGATGCGTTCCTGTGTGATGGACTCTAGGTGACCCTGCTCTGGCAGGGGGGTTGCACTGGATGAGCTTTCCAGGTCCCTTCCAACCCCTGGGATTCTGGGATTCTGTGGCCCCGATGCCGGCGGTGCCGAGCGCGGTTTGCAGCGATGCCTTACGCAACGCGTGCTGGAAGCTGCTGAAGCCAACCAGTGCTCTCTGAAACACGGGGAAATGAGTGATTCCATCCTTGGCGTGGGGCCAGGCACGCTGGAACAGCCTCCCCCTGGGTGGGATTGCAGGGGTCTGCCAGTTCCTGGGCAGCGGGGGAGGCCAGGGGAGCCCCGGCAAGAGGCAGCAGCGACGCAGCCCGGACTCACAGCACCACCTGGTGCCGCACCCGGCGAGATGCCCGCAGCACCGGCACCGCACGGCTGTGACAGTGACCCCCGGGACACCCCCACGGGAGCTGGGAGCCCGTGGGCAGCTCAGCCATTCCAGCAGGGACACTGCTGCTGCTGCGTGTGGTGTGAAGAACAACCAGGGAAATGCAGCAACATCGTCAACCCTTGGCTGGGCACAGCCCCGTGAGCACGGAGGGGACAGCAGGGCACGGTGTCCCCGTTATGAGCAGTCAGGGGAGCTGACTCAGTGTGCCCAGTGCCCCACAGCCCTTCACCCACAGCAACCTCCTCACCCAGGGCAGCGCCAGAACCAGGAAAATCAACTCAAAACAAGACAGTGTCATTCCATGGCTGAGCTCTGAACTTTCACAGACAGCTGAAGACCAAGAAGGGAGAGCCAGCCCGTGCTGAGCACTGCCACACTGGGCTGCTTCACCACCCAGGAGCCTGGGTCAGGATCTCCCACGTGCTGCAACCACGGACAGCACCAGGCTGGTGCTGTGCACAGCACTGCTGCCCCAGCTACACAGCTTTCTGAAGTAAGGACTGTTCAACACTAAACCTCAAACCAGTGCAGTGACAGGAACAACAACAAAACAAAAAAAACCCCAAACAAAAGCCACAACCCCCTGCTCCTACTCAGAAACAGGAGCAGCACTTTTTAAGACACCCTGGCATGAAGGTGGGCACCCATCACTTTGCTCCAGCATCCTCACAACTCTAAATCTGGGGGGAAAGGAGGAAACCACTGGGACTGAAGCAAATTGAGCAGAGGCTGATGAGGAAGGACAGCAGAACCAGAGTGCTCAGTATTTCACGTTATAGAGAGCCTGCAGAAGGAATTTGAGTGTTCTCACTTGCAAAGCCTGCATCAATGCTATGACACCATTTTAAATACAACCTTTTGTGGGCTTTGTCTTTATTAAAAACTTCTCAGAGCACAAGAAACACCATGGAGGAACCAAGCCTACAAAGAGATTTAGTGTATCTCAGGAAAACAGTGTCCAAAGCCTTATCACAAGGTCCATAACCATAACCTCCCTTTCTACCAGGATCCTGTATCTTCCCAGGACACTCAGGATGAAGCTCTCCCTGGCACAATGTGAGCTGAGCATTTGTTGCACCCATAGATTTTACCCTTCTAGAGTCAGCTGGCAGACTCACCTCTCAGTAAGTCTGAGAGCGGAGGCCCACAATCCTCTGGAATCGTGTAGTCACCTTTCCCGATGTTTTCAAATAATTTATAGATATTATCCCCTTCGAAGGGGTACAGACCCGTTGTAATGTTGTATCTGTGAAGGCAGAAGGAGAAGCTGTATGAGAAGCAGCATACAGAACAAGTGTTCAGCTCTTATGTGACTACGTAAACAAAAAGAAGCCAAGAGGAAACTAAAAGATGAGTATCTGACAGTATTTGGAATGCCTCCTTAAACTCAGCCTTCCTTTATCACAGGCTCTTCACTCACATGAGTCAAAACCACCACGACGTCTCCCTGACAGGCTGGGATGGAAGAAACTTAAAAATAAATACGAGAGATATTTGTGGTTTCTATTATTACAGTAGCTGTGCATCTCTGATGCTGAGATTGGGCTGGCAGAGTTACTCACCGGGAGTAACAACTACGTCCTTCAGAACTACAAGCACTTCAGGGAACGTGCTCCCATCCAAAGGAGGCACCAACTCCTGATAACACGCAGAAGGGCAGCGACCACAGCTGTTAGCACAAGCCTGAGCTCTTTGGGGGTTTGTAAAGCTTTAGTTGCAGCTCCTGGCTGCTGTGTGAGCACTTACAGTGTGACCCCTGCGGACCAGATGTCTACTTTAAAGCCTGAAAAGGTGTCAAGGCCATTGGCAATTTCTGGTGGCTGGAATGCTGGCGACCCTTGGCTCGTTCTGCACGTGTCATCCTCTGCAAACGGGTGCAATGCCTGCAGCAGAAGAAACCCATTAGTTCCAGACTTTCAAGGCAGAGAAATCTAACTTAGAAAAGTTTCACCTGGGGGGCGGGAGGAAAGGGGAAGTCTGCTGCTGAGCATCTACTTAAACACCATGAGAACAGGCTGCTACAGCAACCACATGCCAACAGTGACAATTCTTGCCCCTCTCCTACCTACCCAAGACTGTCTTCATGTTCTAAGGATAAGGTGATGTGAGCTTATCACCATTACACCACACTTTTGGGTTTGTCCAGGACTGCTGGCTGTCTCCGTATGCTCCCCAGATGGAAGCTTTGTGCTGTTACCAAAAGCATTTTGCCAATTACAATAAACATTCAGAGTCAGTCTGGAGCACTCTGTTAGCTTAACAGAACAAGAGCCATAATGCACAATAAATCAATCGACACCTCAAAGGTGACCTGAATCTGGAACGTCACGCTTCCCACATCTTCCCACAGCTCCCACATACCTCTGCTACGCCCAAATCGGATATTTTTAGTGTCCCATTGGTTGTTAGCAGGAGGTTCCCCGGTTTTATATCCTTGTGGACAATCCCTTGGCTGTGCAAGTATTCTAAGCCATCTATTAGCTGACAAAAGTACCTGCAGAAAGAGTGAGAGGAAGAGTCAAGCACAGTGGTGCATGTCTTATCTCGTAATACCTAGAAATAATACGTGACTTAGCGTGCCTGCATGTCACCTAGGCTATCTGTGAATAATCTCACACAGCTTCTTGAAACAAAATGAAAACATGACCACAGAATGATGTAGTTACCACAGATTTGATGCACTGCACTGATTTGATCCACACGACAATCTCCATCCATTCATTGCCAGAATTCTAAGGTTCCTTTACTTGCAGGGTAAAAGGGGCTTCAGATCAGCTTGTCTCTAACCAAGCTAACAGATCATGCTGGATATAGCCAATCCCTAATCCATCCAAAGACCTTTAATCTCTTCTCTGACACTGAACTGTGTGGCTTTCCTCTGCCTAGACAGGGCAGGTCCTCGTGGATCCCAGCAGAGCTGTAGGGAAGGGGCCAGGAAGGGCTCTCGTGGATCTTGTGAAGCAAAACAAGAGCAACACAAAATTCAACAGAAGGATGTTTTTAATTCCAAGAATTCAAGGACTGTCCCTGCCACCACTTCATTAGGGTTTTATTTTTTCCGTGGATGTAACAGATGCAGTTATTGCACAAAGCCAGCTTTACTTTGAAGTGCAGCCAGCAGTGTCAGCAAGAGTGGAAGGGGCTCTTGAACTGAGGAGAGCAGTGGTGTGAGGCTAATGAAGCCTGAGGAGCAGAAGTGTACTTACCCGTGAGCCTGAAAAACTGGAAACCTCTTTTCTGGGACACTGTCCAGCATCTCCTGCATCCCACACACACAGTACTCCATCACCATATACGTGAAGGCAGAGTTAAGGAAGCTTCAAGGTTAAACATCTCAGACAAATGTTGTGTGAGGACTGCAGCCCCAGCCCAGCCCACCCTGCAGTCCCCTTAGGTGGTGCACACAGGAGAGGCAGAGCCCGAGCTGCCCTGCACCCCCCAGACACCTGCCCTTCCTCTGACCACCCAGCAGGAGGATGCAGAGCACCCAAGAGAAAACTCTTTTTGCTTAGTGACCAGCTGCAGCTCTGCAATCAGACCTGAAAAGGGATGTGAACAGCACTGAAATCAAGTTGGAGATCTCACAGGAATGACAGAAATAGGACATTAATAGGAGTTTGAAGCAGCTCCTGGTGGCACTTTTGAGCACTGGTTCTTGCAGCACGTTCAAGTTTTCACCTCCTTAACAGTGGAAACTACACAACTGCCCAAGGCAAGAGTTTCCTCCTGTTTTACTCCTCTCCCAAGGGTTTTCCAGGCAGACTGTGGTGGAGAAGGGCTGGCAAAAGCAGCCCCTGAGACATCTGGTGGCTTTGCCAAGGGAGTGCACCTTCCAAAGGGCAGAGGGGAGCAGCACTGCCTGGCAGCCCATGCTCTCCAGCAACACCCCGCATTTCTTTGCTCACTCTGATTATTCCTGGCAGATGCCTTCTTAACCTAAGCCTAAAATAAGTTACTTATGTCCCAGGATGCCATCTTAACCCTCGCAGCAGGAGAGGCTAAAGAGATGACCTGCACATTAAGTGGGATCTGTGCTAGAGATCATGCTGCTCTTCTGTAGCACGTTCTATCCAGGAGCTCCCAACACCCAGCAACCCCATGAAACATGTGTGACATTCTCTGAGCTGCTCCTCAGAGGGATGTTGAAGCACTGAGGTTTTCTGATGGGCACAATGCCACCCAGCTGATGAGGAGAAGCCAGAACAGCAGGAAGAGCTCCTGAAATACTTCCCTACCATTTCTTGCTCTGGAAGAAATCTCTGAACTACTTACACAGCCGTGATGTGGAAGACATCAACTCTCCCACCTTCAAGAGAATAATACCAACAGAAGTTTATCCAGACCAGCTCCCAGGAGGCCAAATTTGGGTCTTGCCCTCACCCACAAAGTGCAGCCTGATTTGGGTTTTGTTGGCCACCACACTGCTCCTCACCCTTTTTGTAATGGATCCACCTCTGGTCGATCAGTCAGAAGAGAGTGCAAACCTTCAGGCTGGAGCAGATGTATTACAGGTGCCCCAAGAAGACTGAGGTTCTCAATTCTTCTACTCAACAGGGTTCTGCTCCCACGCACAACTGCACATGCTGGCAGCAGAAGCTGTCGGGGTGGGGGCCAGCTGGGATGCTGTGTATTGAACTGGGTTTCTTTTCTGCTTGGATTAGTTCTCCATTCATCACCAGCTCCGCGTTCCCAGCCACAGCAGGTCATCAAAGCAGCCTGTTAAATACTAAACGTAGTTGATATTTTTAATCCATTCATCACAGCTTTCCCTTTAGCAGAGAAAAATCGTTGAAGGCTTTGACTGGATGTTGCTAAAACACCATTGTCCAGCCTAGACACAGCTGGAGCCTGGGGCTTGCTTCTATCAGCAACAGAAAACCCAGGTGAACAGAATCCTTCCTCCCTCCACAGGCCCAAATTCAAATGTCACAATAAACGAGGACTTTTTCCATTCATAAGGGGGAAACTGATGCCGTCCCCCTACACCCCACTCAACTTCCACCTTGTCTTGCTTCCTCCGAGGCACAGCTACAGCAAAATGAGTATAGGAACAGCCCTACGGAGGAGCCAGCCTAGGAGAGAGAATCCCTTTTCAGCTGGATCTGTTCCCAACCCTGTCTGCCATGTGGATGTATTACCATCTGTACTGCCACATCCCTGGACACCCTGCACCAGCACAGCCACTGAGGTGCTGGAGAAAGGTTAAGAACATGATCACAGATGAATTCTTGGCTCCCAGCCCCACTGAAAGCCACCACCAGCTTCCCCAGGCACTGCCACTCACACGCACAAAATAGAGAAATAAAGAGTGCAGAAGCAGATAAAAATCATGAAGTCAGCCTATAACTGCAAGGAAAAAGCATCATAAACTCAGTTTGTTCTTTTTCAAACACCACTGCTCAGAAAGCACAGCAAGGAACATCCCTCCTGCCCCAGAGAGGTCACATTTCCCAGTGACCACTCTAGGTTGTCATCACCTGGTACCAACACACGAGGTCTCTCTCGGGCTCCTTTTCCTCATGCTTCTCCTTCAGCATCCCAGCTTCTTATTAATTAAATGGTGTCTTTCTACAGACAGTAACTGAATTACAGTCCCTTTGGTCTGCTAAGGCTACAAAACACAAGGAAAAGTTGTTGTGCTTTTCTTATACTGATTTGGTGGCAGAGTGTGTGATCTAATTAAAAACACAATGAAATTACCCATTTTATGAAGTACTGTAATTGGAAGACAGTATTTAGAAGACACTGTCAAAAATAAAAGCAACCGTTTATAATGTGCACTGCAGCAGCTCAGCAAGCTCACAGGCTGGTTCAAGTCAAGGTGAACTCAGTGGCAGGCTCAGAAACGCAGCTACTCACAAGTTAAGGCACATTGTTACATTGGATGGCATCTACGTGTACCTGGGGGGACACAGCACACCACGGAGTAACATGTTAGAGTCTGAAAGGTCTCCCTGAGATCACAAACCACAGCTTGGAATGAAGAACAGGACAGTTCAGCCTCTGGAAGCTGAGCTGCAGATCTCAGGAGCAAGGTGCTTGCAAGCTCTCATGACTGTTACAAGCTCGAGGTCAAGTCGAGCTCTGTCACAAGGGACTTCCACACACACAACACAGCAGAGGAGGCTTGGGCAGGCTCAGGGGTTCACCCTGGCTTGCTAAGGAGAAGCAGCAGCACAGCAACTGCCCAAGAAAGGCAGCACTGGAGCAGCACAAACCCTCTGGAGACCAGGAGAGAGCTGCAGGCAGCCAGACGCTGGAGAACAAGCAGATTTTGTTTCTGCTTTTGAGGGGGGAAAAAAATAAATACCTAAACAACTGCCAAGGACTTAGAGGAAAAAAGCATAACAAAAATTGATTTCACATAGCATAGACAATAAAAGGTCCATCTTCAGAGAAAGAAAGCACTCACTCACACCACTGCTAGGACAGGAGGTTGGCAACAACAGACCAAGAGCTCTTTCCGCATCTCTTGAGTTGCTGAAGGTCACACAATAAAACACAGGGTCAGTTCTCCCCTACCCCAGCCCTGTATCTGTAACCCAGGGACAGGATTTTGCTTCCTGCCTGGGAAACTTCAGAAAATGTAGTTGTGTGGAAAGTATTCCAGCCATGCAGTGTGTTTAATACCGGGGAAAGCAATTTTAAGCTTAAGAAACATTCAAAAGGGCCTTAAGAAAAGCAGAACTGTAATGATTCAGCACGACAGCAGAATGGAAATTCAAACCTTTATCAACAACTGTGTGAAAAAAAGGATATATTTTCTGCTTCTCTTCATTGTATAACACATCTACCAACTGGATAACGTTTTTGTGCCGTAATCGTCTCAGGAGCTGAATTTCCCTGCAGGAAGAGAAAAGGAAAAGAGTTTTATTTAAAGTTCTGATTTCTTTACTATGGAACGAAACCAACATTTTCTAAATCACATTGATTTTAAAGACTCTTCAAACTGCATTAGACCCAGCTGCTTCACCTGAAGCCACACATGCTGTCTGACAGAAGGTCTCGTGTGTTCTTGAATTCATTTAGTCCAAGGTCAGACCATGGAAATACTTCCTGGTCACCAACCAGGACTGCAAGCAAGAACCTCCCAGTTCCCACCACACAGCCAGTCAGAATACTGGGACTCCAGTCCATGGGTAAACAACACCCACGCAGAGTGAGCAGGAGCAAGCTGGATCACAGCACACCATGCTGAGCCAACCCACGGGAGGGAACTCATGGTGAAGTCCTGCTGGCCCAAGGCTGTGGGACCCTCTGCAAACCTCCTGTCCCCACAAGGGGCTAAAACAGTGAGCCAAGCCCCCTACTCCCACCAGGACAGAGGGGTTCAGTGTCCCTTGCAGTCCCCCCTCAGCTCACACCCTTCCCTATGGCCCTGGGCACACACCACACTGTTCCCAGCTTAACCTCGTGCTGGCTAAAGGGAAGGTGGAATGGGAAGGGGGAGGCTGCCCTGTCCCTGCCCAGGCAAGCAGCTTTATCAGCTCCCCTCCAACTCCAGCTCTGCAAACCAGGCTGGGCTGGTGGGAGCTCAGCTCGCAATCAGCCTCGCCAGTTCACCCCCTACGCTCGTGCTCCCCGTAATATCTAGGACAGCCACTTCCCAGGCAAAGCTTTCATGTCTGTGCTTCGTGCTTCTTCATGCACAGAAGTGTCATCTGTAGTTACAAGAGCAGAAATAAATCTGCTTGGGCTTCCAGTCCGCGTGCCTCGGGGTGTTTTGAATCAGCATCGTGACCAGGAGCAGCCCCCACAGCTGTCAGGGGATGGCAGCGAGGTGCCTGGTGCCAAATATAACGCAGCAGAGCCCATCTCAGCACCAGTGCTGTCACCTGGCCAGGAAGCAACTCGGATGTTACTCACCCAAAAAAGAAATAAAAGAAAGTCATGGAAGCCGTGCAGAGTTCAGCAGCTCCAGGCTGCCCACCCCGAGCACCATCAGGCCAGAGGTGCCTGAGCTGGCCAGTCCATCCATGCCACTGGTTTGTGTCCATACAGCACTGAAACCATCCTGAAGTCACAGCAAAGCCCTCAGCCAAGCACCAAGGCATCTTCTGAGTGCCCTTTGCTAAAGCCACAGCTCCCAGGAGGATGTGAAATGAAGCCACCAATGTGAGAAGTGCAAAGTTATTCTTAAGAACGGGTTGAAAATTGGGAGTTCCAGCTAAAAACTCCATTTCTTCCAAACTTCAGTCCTAACTTCACTTGACTGAATAGTTTAGAGATCTGAATTGAATCCTGCTTGTGGAGAATAAACAGTGTGAACCTGAGCAAGGAGACACCTTCCCTTGGTTACCAAAATGGGCCCTTGCAAGGCATCTCACATCAGCCTCCATCCTTGTCTCTTGGCACTTTGTGCCAGGCCTCAAACCACATTTTAGCATCTTTTGCATTAAACTCAGCCTGCAAAACCCCACTGGGTGCCAGGGGAGAAACAGGAGGATCAGGACAGTCAGGTCAGGGTGGCTCTGGCAGCGCAGATCCTGCTCCTCACTTTGTTCCTCTGCTGCTCAGCTCTACCCAGCACACAAACCCCTGCTCTCAGCTCCCTGCTCTCACCATCTGAGAGGTTGCTTTAAGCAGCACAGTTACTTCAACAGCCAGGACTCCCGGAAGCAGCATTCCAAGGGATCCAGAGCATGGCTTTGGAAGCGAGAGCCTGTGCCCAAACACAACGCAGGGAGCTCGGAGCCGCTCACCCCGCACAATCAGCCAGCCCCTAATCACAGGCTGTGGCCAGCACAGGGGCTCCTTGATGCCTCACATCTGATGAACAAACCCTTCTAAGGCTCCCGAGATGCAGGAATGCAAGCAAGATTCTTTTAAAAGATCTCTTAAGGTTCATTATTGCCCTACCAAAGCCCAGGCCAGGCACCCTCCCCTTGTTGTACGCGGCTTTAAAACCACCACGACAGCCAAACAGGACCCTGGGGGAACCACAGAGCTCGACAGGGCAGGCAGATCTGCAAAGTGATGCAGCTGCTCTAATTATAGCAATGATCAAAAGGCCGGAGTGGATTAAATTAGCACAGAAACTCCAGCCAGTATTAGCCCGGGCCTGAGAAGTTTCTGCGTGGTGGAGAGGGGCCGAGCGCTCCAACCCAACCCGGACACCTTTTAGTGAGAGCTCCCAGCTTTAGGAACACATTTAAAACCCTGATCCAAACAGCTCGTGCTCTGTAACACAGCTCGGAAGCACAAGTACCAATCCCACCACTAAAAAATATTTCATATCTCTGTAGTGATGTTTCCCCAGGACACTGGAGGGGTCCAACATGCCGGTGAACGCACCCACGGCCGGGGCAGGGGCCAGCAGCCCATTTCCCAGCCCATTTCCCCACTTCCCAGCCCATTTCCCCACTTCCCAGCCCATTTCCACAAAGCAGACCAACGTCTTTGAGGTCTGGCTTGCAAACAGCTTTTTCCCTGTTTATTTCGCCCCAAGAAAAAGCCCTCCACTTGCACAAGAAGCTGCAGCTCTTTGCTCTCAGGAGTGTGAGTGGTGTTTCAGATAAGCAAAGCACATCACTGCTTCCTCCTTCAACCTTCCCCCATCTGACCGCACGGCCGACACGGGCAGGGCTGACATCCTTCATGTTGGTGGGTCCAGTGCTGGTCTGCACCTTTCCAGTTTCAGTATCTGAATAGTTCTTCTCCAGCCATCACCCAAAATATCACTGTGAGCATTACAGCATCTCCACGGCCTTTCCCTCCCCAGGGCCACAACACGTCAAGACACAAAAGCCTCCACTGTGCTCAGCACACGTCTGTCCTTACAGGCACCCTGAGGCTCCTGAGATGTTCAGTGCTGCCACCAAACCCCACAGCTCCCACCTCACAGGCCACCCCTGCTCCAGAGCGTGGCTGTGAGCCCAGGGAGCTGCTCGAGGAGATGAAGAGCACGGGGTCACCTCCCTTGACTGGCTCCAGGCCTCCATCCCCACCACACTGCCAGCGGGGATGCCTGGCAGCCCAACCCCTACACCCACCACAGCACAGCTCTCCTCCAGACTACAGCTCCCAGCTGAACCCAAGCAAACCCTCAGCTCAGCCAGGAGAGCAGCAGAGCCACCCGGCTGTGCAGAGCAGCCCTTCTCCTCAGGAGGGACAGGAAACCAGATGAGTCAGCTCCAGCCCATCCTCGCTCAACGCACACACCCCTGCAGCTCCACACCAGCCCTGCCCTCCGCAGAGCTCCGAGGCACAGACCCAGGGAGCAAACTGGCCAAGTCCAGGCCCACCACACGTTTTAAACCTCCCAGGAATTCTAATTCAAGCCTAAGTAATCGCTGTGCGTGGTTAAGTACAGCACAGGGCACCTGGGACAGGGACAGAGAGTCCCAAACACTTAATTAAAACGGGAGGCTATTAGCACACAGTTTAATAAAACTTGTGCTGCTAGAGATAAAGTCTTCCAAATTTTCTTTCATCTTTTTGGCAATCCTACTAAACTCATTTTTTTTGGTAATACCTGGAAGCAGCAATTAGCCACGGTTCTGTCTGGTTGACTGAGCCACCAAACCCCTCTCCAAAGTGACTGAAGAGAAGTGGAGATTCCCTGGGCTGATTCAGGGGAACGCTCAACCTCGAGTTTAAACCCCCAGGACCCACAGGCTCCTTTCCCAGGGACAAGGCTGGAGTATTTTGGGATAAAGAAGAATCATTCCAGCTCGTATCGTGAGCCTCAAACATTTCAGACACCATCTCTGTGTCCCCAGGACTGTTCCTGCATCAAGGAGCAGCAGTGGAGTAACTCCAACACGGCACTGAGAGCCGGAGCTGCCCCACGGTCCCCCCGCACAGCCCAGTCCCGTGCAATCCCCCGCAGCTCCTCATTACTGTGCTCTCCCTCGCTGTCATTGCTCCCTATTACTGACTCGTGTCATTAATTACCCAAGGGCCAACAGTCTAGGAACTGTTTTCCAGGGAATTCCTTTGATGACACTATCAGTGCAAGCTCCATCTTCACCACAGCAGCACCGAGCCGCCCCGTGCTAGGGCACGAGCCCACCCTGAGAACCCAACTGCATCCCTGTCCAAGGCACACACAGGGCTCTGCCCTGGACTGTCAGGAACACTGGGGACCACTGGGGTAGGAACAGGCCCTGCCTGTGTGGTTCAGAGGAACCTGCACGAGGTGTTGAGGGACTGGAACATCAAACAGTCATTCCCTGGAGATAGGTGCTCTCCAACCAAACCCGAGTCTGCAGCGCTGCACAAGGAAACGAGCCCCCAAGAGCAATAGCCAATAGGTTATACAGCGATCCCACAGCAGGGAAAACACCTCCCGAGGGCTTCAGCAGCTGCTGGAAGAGCCTTGTGCTCACCCGTCCCACCCGAGGTGCTGGCAGGAAGCAGCAGCACTGAGCACGGGTCCAGTCCTGGTGGCAGACGAAGAGATTTTTAACCTCAAAGGGCATCAGCTGAAGTTGGGATGTTTGTAAAGGTGGGACAGGGGGTCACAGCCACCTCTCCCACGAGCTGCAGACACCCCTGTGTGGATGAGGACAGAGGCAGGCAAGGAAGCAGCCTCACCATAGCACAGGAACTACACGTTTACTCATTGCTGCACTTATCTGCAGCTTCCAGGAAGAAAGCAGAACCTTTTGGTGTGTTTCAGCCCCCAATCTGACTTTCTGCTGTTCTATTACTTGCGAGTCGTTCGCTGGGGACCAACCCCTCCAAGCTGCCCAAACTCAGCTGTAGAAAGGGGAACATTAACGGAGTCCAGCCAAGCAACAGGACATTAAAAAACTGACGTTAGCAGAGCACTTTCCAGTGGTACCTGGAAATACAGCACCAGCTGCCCCCCCATCCACAGCAACCAGGCAGAGCGTGTAGGTTTGGTGATGAACTGCACCACCACATGGCTTTTGCTGCTGGGGGGGGGGTTGATCCAGCCCAGGGTACCACAAAGAGATGACATTTTGCCTTGAAAGAGAAAATTCACCACCAAAGAAGCAGCTAAAGCGAATGAATAAGGGGGGGGCAAAGAGAAAAGGACACGCCGACAGAAATAGGAACTTGAACTGGAGTAAACCCTGGTTACAAGACAACATCCAAAATCTGCCTTGGTGTTGGAGCAGGTGCAGCTGAGCCAGAAAAACACCCAGAGCAGCAGAGAGCGGAGCTCAGCTCGTCTGCTTTAATAACTAACCTTAATGAACCCAGCCCCACGTTCACAGACAGGCTCTGTGCATGAATAAAACCTCCCCGGGGTTCATGTCAGGACACGGGACCATCACCGTGGGGCTGATCCCCGCCAGCTCTCCCGGGATCTGCCAACTCCTCTCTCACTACGGGGCAGAAAAATTTACATTTAAAAGTTTCATTGAGGAGGAAACAACCTCCTCCTCCTTCAGTCGGAGTGCTTGATGCAACAGGAGGGGGAAAAGGGGCACTCAGGCCTTTACCAGAAAAACAAGAAGCATTTTATTACACATTAACCAAGAGCTCGCTCTGACTCTGAACCTGAGCCAGCAGAGGAGGAGAAGGGAGGTCCCAGCACGCGGCTTCGTGACTCCCCTGCAGTGGCTGAAGGTTAGAAGGCAAACATCTCACTCACAGGAGCCCTGGTACGGGATGTGAAACATCTCACAGCCCAGCTCGGCCACTCAAACCAAGCTGAGAAACAGAAACAAGACCCTGCCAGGTCAGGGCTCCACACTCAGCACGCCACGGCTCCAAGAGCCTCCGAAACATCTCCGAGTCTTCCCTCCCACTACGAGATAAACCCTCAGAAACAGTTTGTTTTGGCTGCAGACAGCTCCCCCTCACAGCAGATAAACAACTCCCTGGCAGGGCTGTGACAAACAGGCAGCTGCCCACAAGGCCCCGGCACACGGAGCCCGGCCCCACGGAAAGGGAAAGTCTCCTACGCCCAACCCTACAGATGGAGCTGAACACCAAGCTTCTCCCACAGCTAATTTTAATTAGTTACTCGGGCTCTGACTAATCAGCGTGTAACTGGCACTTCGAGAGCTTCCAAGTCCTGATCTTGAGTCACTGAAACACAAAAGGTTGACAACCCTTGTCCCCATTTTACAGCTGCAAAACCCAACTGGAGAGTGCCTGGAATTACTTCCCAAACTCATTAGAAATGAAACCAAAAATAAATCCCAAGGTTTCCCGTGCCCATTGGGTGCACAACATGTTGGATTGTGTTCCGGGCACCCACAGCACAGGTGAGAGCAGCAGTTGCCATCCCAAAGAGCTCAGGATGGGCACGCAGAGAGCAAGGACACAGAGAGTGTTTCCACACTGCTCCGGGCTGGCAGTGCCACACTTCACCTCTTCCAGGTGAAATCTTAAATAAGAACTTCTTTAAGAAATGGTGGTTTATTTTTTAAGCAATATTTGGTGAAGTGCTGGCATGTCAGGGGCTGGCTGTGCTGTGTCCTCAGCCCTTGAGCACCAGCTCCCTTCCCTGTCCCCATTCCCAACCCCAGCGCTGGCTGCAGTTCAAGGGCAGAGATTCCCCGAGTGCCTACAGGTTGGGAAGCACTTCCAGAGCAGAGCCACACGTTGTGAGTCAAAACAACTGCAGACCTCCAGCTGGAAGAGAACACCAGATTTTAACCCCTCAGCTCCCAGGAATATTTACTCACTTTTTCACATTCGCCTCCCCGTTGGGAATTCTGCGCAGCTTCTTCTTCTTCAGTATTTTCACAGCTCTCCTACAGAGGGTTTCAGAGTCCAGCATCTCCTTGACTTTGCCATAAGACCCTTCTCCCAGCAAGTCTCCCATCAGGTACTTGCCGATGAGCTTGGCCCTTTTCCGCCGGGGCTGGTAGATGACCTCGGTCGAGTCGATGCGATGGATAAAAGTGTCCATCCCCACGGACATCAGCTCACTCTCCCCAAACATCCCCAGCTGCTGTGGCTCCTGCATATCCATCCTGGATTAAGTTCCTTAACCTGTTCTCCTTAAGCACTCAGGGTTTAATCCTGTTTGTGAGTTTCCAACACTCCCTTTTACTCCTTCTCGAAAAAAAAGATCCAGAAGATTGTACAAACATGAATTAAAAAAGAAAAAACAAAGAAAAACAAAACAAACAACAAAACCCAAAACAAACCTACGAGCTGCTTCCAGCTCAAATGGATGCTAAAAGATCCAGGCCTGGCTCCAGCAACACAATGTCTTTTAAAAAAAAGGATTTGCTATCTTTGACCAGATCCGCCCAGTTTGGGACTCGCTTTGCTTCCGACCCGGTCCCACTGGTAGGGTTCTTTCCAGTCAACTCGGCCCAGTTTGGTTCTTAAGTGCTAGGTCATCCTCTGGGACTTCAGGCCACCACATGAACACAGCCCAGTGCCGAGTCCCTCTCGTGACTTTCCATTCCTAGGGGGTCATGGTCACCAGCGCCGGGCAGCAGGAAGGGCCTGGTCCCCGCTGTCCCCACGGGCACGGACCGGGGGAGTCTCCTCAGCCGTTTGGGAGCTGGAACCAAGTTTCTTTGAAGGAGTTCTCAGGAACAATTCTAACGTCTTCGCTTTCGACGCCTACAAAAGTTTGAGGCCTTCGGTGCCTACCGAGATCTCCCAGGGGCATCCTTCAGCCACTCGGGTTGGGCCTGGCACATGATGTGTCCCCCCCGCTGCTCCGGGCTCCGCCGCTGCCACACAACCCCGGCCTACCGACCCCCCTCCCGCGGGAACGGGCAGGAGCCGAGGGTTCTCCCTGCCCGGCACCCCGGACACCCCATTCCCCCCCCGGCCAAGGGGCAGTCACGGAGCCGCCGCCCCCCGCTTGGCGCCCCCTCCACAGGTGTCAGCGGGGAGGGCACCGGGACGCGGCCGGGGAAAGC
>VZRW01010361.1:43171-95921 GCA_013398125.1 Aegotheles bennettii
GGTTGTGCCCGGTATCCCGCACCCCGGGCAGCCCCGGTCCCGTCCTCATCCCCGTTCCCGTGGCGTTCGCACCCTCCCGTGCCCGAAGTAACGCCCGTACCGGGGGGGCCCAGCCCGGGGAAGCCTCGCTCGGCCCCACCGCGGGTGCGGGGAGCTCCTGGGCTGCCCAGGGGGCGACTTCAGCCGGGGGAGCAGCGTGAAAGCCCCCCCGAGCTCAGCCCCGGGGTCTGGGCTGGGGCTGACAGAGCTGTGGTGGCCACCAGAGCCATTGAACAGGGATGTTCTTTACCTGAGACTGGTAAAGGACTTTACCTAGGGACCTTAAAGGTCACCTGGTTCCGTGAGCTGAGCTCCCCACGCTCGGTGGTGTTCTCCTGGTCCTTGGGATCCCACCCGTGCCTTGGCTGGGTGGTGGTGGGGCCAGCTGGGGGGAGATTTGTGTCCTTTAGCAGGTGGTGAAGCCACAGAACCCAGGTTTGATTCTTTTCGAAGTGTTCTGAGGGGTTGCCTTGAGCCCTGCGTGTGGGTTTTTATCTTCTCACTTATAAACATGCTTTTATAAACCATTCCAAACTCTCCACGTTTCCCTAAGGTTGGTTCCCTCCCGCTCTTCACCTTTCCCAGGCTCTGACAGACCCCTGGGAAGTCACTTCTGCCCCCCTGGAGCTGCCTGCTCCTCACCATGTCCGTGTGTGTTTGTGCTGAGCTCCCCGTGCCACGGATCCCCCCGTTAATCCCCTCCTCTGGAACAAAACCAGCCGGACCCAGCACCGGTTCCATCACGTGCTGGTCCTGGGATGGGCTGAGCCAGCCCGGCCACTCGCTGAGGAGCTGCAGCTCTGCCCTCGCGGGGGTTTTTAACACTGAAGGGAGCATTTTTAACACAGATGGGAATATTTTAATGTTTATTTCAAGTAGCAAGCGCATGGTGTGTCTGAGGGCTGTGTCTCCCAGCTGAATGGGCCTTTTAATGGTGAAAATAGTAAAATAGTGAAGTAGTAAAAACGCTGACACAGGCTTAAAGCTTTTTAAATAGTGACTCTGTAGTAGGGAGTGAGTTAGTAAAGAACAGAGCACTGCACTGTGATTTCCACTCACGAGAGTCTGGCTCTCTCAGGAAAGCTGCCTGGGCTTAATTAGGAGTTTTATATTCCCCCCAAACTCTCTTTTTTTCAGCTTAAAACTCAAAACTGCTCAGTGTGTTGGGGTAACAGGGTCGGGGCTGTAAACACGGGGCTGGGAAAGGGGCTCTTTTGTACGGGAAGCATGCGCTGAGCCTGGCTGGGGGTGTTGGGTGGTGTTGCTGTGCTCATGGTTGGTGGGGAGGGAGGCTCCCATGGCCTGGAGTATTTTTTCTGCCCTGCCCAGCTCCAGAGGAGCGTGTTCCTTCCACCCAGCGCTGAGCATCTTGGAGATGCGGAATCAGGGACCGGTGTTCTCCTGGCTGCTGAGCTCAGCCAGCCCCATCCTTTGTGCTGTCCCTTCCCTCGAAGGGAGCAGTGGAATGCTGTGTTTGTGCCGTGCAGGTGTGCTCCTGGGGCTTGTGTCCCAGCTCCAGGCACCGTGCTGCTGCTGCCCGTCCTGGTTTGTTTTCTTCCAGGTTTGTTTTCTTGACAGACCCAAGGAGGGGAGCAGCCCCCGTCCCTGCTCGGCTCTGCCCTTTGTGTTCTCCCAGGTGGAGGAGCGGGGACAAACGGAAGCTGTTGAGCTTTGCTTTGAGTCTGGGTGCCTCTTGGAGCAATATTTTATTACTCAAAGCAGAACATTTGAATTTGGAGCAGGCTGCGAGCGGAGGGAGGTAACACGAGCCTGGGGACCTGACAGCTCTGCTGCTGGAGAAGCAGAGCCCGGGGAAGCAGGAGAATGTTCTGGAGTCACCGTGAGCTGGATGCAAGGTCAGCGTTGCAGGTGGCATCAGCAATTAACTTTAATGGTGCAGCCTTGAAACAAAAGTACCCTTGGAAGATTTAAGATGGTTTCTATCAGCGATTAACGAACTTTCTCCTGTCTCTGCCCTTGCTAAAGCTGCTGTGCCTCCCCATTGCCTAATATTAATCCCTGGACATCTAGGGAATGGTACACTGGGGCAGATGCCAGCAGTGACTCCAGATTCAGCTTTTTCCCTTCCTCCTTGTTTAGTTTTGCATTTCCGTGCAGGGATTACGGCTGCTGTGACCCTCGAAAGTACCCAGATGGCACCAAGGAGCATCCACGGGACCAGCAGCATGATTTGGGGTGCAGCACCAGCCTTGGGGATCCTTCTCAGGGGGGAAAGAGCTCATTTAAACCCACCTGACTTAATTCTGCCTGTGTGGGACAGTTAATATTTTATTGTAAAGAGGACTTTTCCCCAAAAAAGTCATCACAGAATGGTTTTTGTTGGAAGGGACCTTAAAGGTCACCTGGTTCCACCCTCCCAGCTTCTCGCCCTTGGTTTTTGTGTTTCTTGAGGTGAGTCACTGCAGTGATGGGGGGCTCTAATTGGGGCCCTTCCCTCCTCATCCCTCAGGGCAAAATATTGTTTGGTCTAAACTATCCAAAAATATGGTGAGGAGAAGCATTAAAGAGGACCTTGAAGCTAGCTTGGTGCTTGAGACAGAAATGGCTTTGGAGAGTTCCGTGGTGTGAAGTTCCCATTTCTTGGGCAGTCACACCACACTCTGGTTGTGTTCTGAAGAATTCCTTCCAGCATGGCTCCTGTGGGTGCCCCTGCTATGGCTCACCAGGGTTAGGTGGGTGAAGTGGGGTGCGGGCTGAGCCTCAGGGCTCCCTTTTCACTCTGTGGGTGTGGGGGGAGTCGGGCTGCGAGTGGGGAAGGAACTGGGTTCAGCTTCTGAAGCCGTTTTGTGTTGTTGAGGGGATGGCAATTCATAGTTTAGCTCTGTTCTGTCACACCCGTGGTTCCAAGCTATCTCCCTTTATTGGAGGCAAATTAAAATACAATTTAAAATACAAATACAATTTAAAATATGACAAGGACTGGGGTGCAGCAGGAGGACGTGCTTGCATTTCCTGAGCGGGCACTGGGTCGTTTTCACCTCCTATTGCAGATACCCCTGAACATTCCCCCTTCCCAGAGCTCCGTTAACCCTGCTTATTGCAGGATGGTTTTGTGTTCATTTTGTTTTTCAAACTGGAAATTCTCTGCTGCAGTGCTGGTCCCATACATTTCTAAACCACTCAAGCTGTTGAAAGTTGAAATCTGTGCTCCATAACCTCCGGGCGTGATGAATTCCAGAGCAATTCCAGCCTGAAGCTGCCCCTTGCCACCTGGTCTGAACAGCAAACCTTCAAGCAAACTGCTGCTAATACTGAAACCGTTCCTATGGCTTAATCAGAAGAACTCGTGGTGCAATCAAATAGCTCATGGGGCTTTATCACGCCAAGCAGGAGCCAGTTTTGTTATTAACCATGGGCTGCTCAGCCCTAAAGGAGCAAGTCCCGTGGTTTTTTTTCCATGCCATGTAGTAATTGCTTGAGTGCCATCACTCTGAGTCGTGGACATTGCTTTGATGTCTCTTTGTGGTGCTTACAGAAGAAAATTATTAAAGTTCTTGAAGTTAGGAGCCTTACCCTCACGCTGTTGGTGTGAGGGTAAGGCTCCCAACTTCAAGAACTTGAATAATAAAGGGATGTTTAATAATAAGAGATATTCTGTCCCAGCTGCCACTTGTATGTGGATTCTCCTCTCCCTCTTTTGCCTTCCTTAACAGAGCCACAGGCTGTGCAGCCCCATCTTTGGTGATCCTGGGGAATGCCTCTGCCTGGCTGTAGGCGAGCGCTCTGAATTTGGTTTAATTACATGGGGTTTGTGGCAGGGAAATGAAAAAATCCATTCCTGTGAGTTTTAGGGGATTCTCCCCTGTGCTGTTTGGTGGTGTGGGGTTTCACTGGTGGTGCAAGGTTTTGGTTTTTGGGTTATTTTGTTATTTTCCTGTGGGTTCGTTTTTTCAGTCGTATCTGTGCCGTATCGTGGCAGTGGAGTGCTTCAGGTAGCTCTGTGTGACAATTAATCCATCTATAAAATCGGTCTAATTACTCTGCAGTCACATTTTGAAGCATAATCCACTTGGGGAAGCTCTTTGGAATTCCTGGGTGGCGTTGGGTACCTCCTGGTGCTGAGGAGCAGTTCCTGGTGACGGGGCTGTGCCGCACACCGGGCTCCTTCCGCTGTGATGTCCTGGGGTGACTCCTGCTGTTGAGTTCAAGGTCTCTGTTTTCCGTGGTTCTGCATTTTCTAGCTCTATGAAAACCTTGAGTCAGTTCTTGAGCTTGGTGGCAGCACTCTGCTTGCTTAGGTTTTTTTTTTCCCTGAGTAGAAGTTTTAATAGTGAATGATCAGCAGCCTGGCAGTGGCTGGCAGGGCAGCGGGGATGTTTGCAAGAGTTTTTTTCATCTGTTGACTCATGAAGAGTTTTAACTCTATGGTTTGAGTCTTAGGAGGTACTGGGGATTACTCTGAAACGTTTAAAAAAAAATAATAAGTGTTGCTCTGTGTGACTGGAAGGGTTTTTGACTGTTAATTCCTGATAGCAGCTTTCGAGCTTAAATTTTTATTCCCTGCTGGCTCTGGAGTTTCTGTTGCTCCCAGGTCACATCAGTTGCTGACAGTGCCTTAGTCTTTTATCATTTATTTCCTTAAATAAATCCTAGTGGGACACTGGCATGCTCTGTAATAGCAGTGATCCTAGCCCAGAGAGCTCTGCTTTGCCATAGAAGTGGGAGCTGTTGCTTTGTTGGAGTTTGGTAAAAGAGGTGGAAAAATGATTAAGCAGCTGCTTGCTGTAACAGTTCGCTTGCAAACCGTGGGCCTCTGTGTTTATCAGTTTTTTATTGTTCCAAGGACAGGATGGGATGTGGAAATGAGAGCTCTTTGGCTTGTGAGGAACTTGCTGATTTGGATGGTTTTCCGTGACGGGGCTGGCTGGAGGATGGTGAGGCTGGAGCACACCGAGGGCTCTTCCCACTGCTCCCGGCCTCGTGACAGGCACCGTCCTCCGGCTCCAGGGATCTCTGAACCTGCCTGCAGGTAGTTTATTCTTTAGCTTTTTCTTGGATTGGAGTGTGTGAGCCACCCAGCAGCCCTCTCTTATCAGGGCAGGAGCTATTACAAACCCCATGGTCATCACCCCAGGGTCCTGGTGTAGCCACACTCTTCCTGCGCGGAGAGCAGGAGGTGATTTTGCAGTGCTGGGGCTTTGGTGGGGAGGAGAAGGTTGGGTTTGGTGATGTCCAGCATGTGCTCTGCTGCCAGGTCACTGCTGCTGTTCTCCTGGTCAGACAGGAGATGCCTTCAGCATCCTCTGGCACTGAGGCAGCGGGTGGGAGGGTGCAGGGTGAATTCTTGGTGCCTCTTCTCACCGTTACGGATGCTCGGGTGGATTTTGGAATATGTGCTGGCTACAAAAGCAATAGAGAATTCCAGCTTCCTTATTTCCATGTTTGTCCTCAGGCTTTTTTAGGTGGTTCGTTCTGTACAAGTAAGCACTGCCAGGGCAGGGTTATCAGGGTGAGTGAGGGGCTGGCGTAGGTGATGGTTCACAGCAGCCAGTGATGGTCGTTAGCTGCTGGGTGACACTGGTTCATTAGGGTAACGTCTCCTCAGCACTGCACTGCTCTGTCTGGGCTTAACTGGGGAATGTTGAGGGGATTCATCCTCTCAGCGTGGCCTAGAGGACAAGGCTGTAAGCCCACGACATCTGGGCTTCATCAGGAACTGAGGTGGTGATGTTCTTGGCTCTCCGAGCCAAAGCTCTCCAGCTCTTGGTTGCCCATCCATAAGGCTGGGCTGCTGTTTGCTTTGATCTCTTCAGCAGAGTTATGTCATGCAGATTCAATGCACTGGCTTTTACCATCTGGCCATTGCTCAAGCACAGAAGTTTACAGTTTAGCAGTTTTCCTTCGTTTTGCTAATTGGCTGTGATCTGTTGTGCAAGACTTGTCCTAAGGAGCTGGTGCTGTTTCAGAGCAAGGCGCTGCTCCCCCCCAGATCTGGTGTTCTCGAGACACGAGGCCATGTAGAGCCAGCAGGGAGAAATTCTGGTATTGATTTTACCCTTCACGAGTTGCTTTGGATGTGTAAGTAAAGCTGTATATTTGCTCCAGCTGTTACGGGAATAAAGCTGCTGATTTCTTATCGAAAGCTGTTACAAACAGCAAAACCCTGAAGCCTCTGGTGAAAAGACCAGACACAGTTTTCTGGAGGCACCAGAGGATATTGATGTCTCTAAAGCAGTCTGTGACGTTGACCTTAGATCAGCAAACCTCACCAGGAAGAGCTGAGCAGTGTTTGAAGGCAATCTTCACAAGGAAGAAAAGGGTGGCTTTCCTTTGAGCCTTGCACCGCCGGCGTCTCTGGAGTTGGAAGGGCTGGAGGGTCTCTGGGCAGTTGGAAGGGCTGGAGGATCTCTGGGCAGTTGGAAGGGCTGGAGGATCTCTGGGCAGTTGGAAGGGCTGGAGGATCTCTGGGCAGTTGGAAGTGCTGGAGGATCTCTGGGCAGTTGGAAGGGCTGGAGGATCTCTGGGCAGTTGGAAGGGCTGGAGGATCTCAGGGCAGTTGGAAGGGCTGGAGGATCTCAGGGCAGTTGGAAGGGCTGGAGGATCTCTGGGCAGTTGGAAGGGCTGGAGGATCTCTGGGCAGTTGGAAGGGCTGGAGGATCTCGGGGCAAGTTGATGGAAGTGGAAGACAAACCTGACTGTAGGTCTCTGCTCCCCATGGCTTTGTTTGGGGATTCAGCACAGGCTGAATTTATAATCTCAGTCCTCTTGTCAAATCCACTAAGCCAAGAAGAAAAGCTGGGAATTCAGTGGCTGGGAGGAGGAACGAGGCAGGGCTGGTTTTAAAGCAAACCCTTCAATTTCCTCTGCTTTGTGTGCTGGAGATAAGTGGAGTCTTGACAAACCTTTGTCTTGTCCCTTATTACTTTCTTCCTTAGATGTAACTTAAAATTTCACAGAATTCCTTGCGGACCAGGGCTGGTTTTGGTGAGCAGTTCCAAGGAGAAGAAGAAAGCAGCCCTAAAGCCCCAGAGGAGAGCGTCCCCCACCACGGCAGTGTGGGCACAGGCTGGAGCAGAGGTTGTTTCATTTCTCACTGGTGAAGCTCTTTGCTGCATCTCTTCACGACGGGCTCGGGGTCAAAGTCTGCAGTTGTGCAGCCCTGTTTGAATTCCAATAAATCACGTGGCTCGGGGGAAGAAGCCCTTGAATATTTTAATGTCTTCACAGCCCTTGATAGGTGGGACTTTGTCTTCAGGAGAGCAACACAAGGCAGGTTTTACGTGAGTAGTAGGACTTCACATCAACACTGGGGCTGGAGCACCCACCAGCCATGCTGCTGAGCTGCCCTTTGTCAAGGGGGCTGGGATGGAGCAGCTTCTGATGAGGCTTCAAGACTGCCAGTGATCCACAGGCAACCCTGGTGCGAACATTTGGCTAATAAATCAAGAGGCCTGAGGCCAGTATAACAATATTAATTAGGATACTGGGGTGCCAGCTAAGTGGTTTTAGCTATTTTTCGTTCCTGAGCTTATGGACCATAAAGCCTGAGTGTGGATTTTATGGTGTAATAAAAAGAAACACTTCGACTTGTAAAAGAATGAGACTGCAGTAAATCTCTGGTGAAATAAAGCCACTGCGAAGGATCCAGGTGATCCCAGGCCTCTGTAAGAGCATTTATTCTGTTGGCAATTAATTAATATGCTCTGTGATTTTGGTAGCTCAATGATCTTCTCAGGCAGCCTGGTGCTACTTGCGCTGCTGTGTAAACTTACACCCTGGAGGAGATGTTTTGTTAGGCTTTCCTAGGGAGAACACCCCCTTCTTGGTCACTTAGTCTTTGTTTTCTTTTATTTTAACAATTTCTTGGGCTGTGGGAAGAGGCAAAGGTTGGATTAGGAAACTCTGCAGCCAACCCTGTGGCTGGCCAGGCTGTTCCTGGGCAAGTTCCTTCTGCTCTGCAGCTGCAGCTTCCATCCCACACGGGCTTGGGAGCATCCCTGTGCCACCTAGAAGAAAACAGGGAATATTTCTGTTAAATCACAAAGTGCTTATCCTCAGGCAGACGGGTTGGTTTAGTCTGGAGAGCTGTGTCCTGTGAAGGCGTTTGTTAGAGCAGCAGAGGGAGCGGGGCTTTCGGCCTCTGCTCTTTGCCTGGGAAGTCCCCTGAATGCCAGGGCTTGGTCTGGGAATTCTTCACCACGGGGTCGGGGTCAGCGGGGACATCACTGGTCCCCTGGGGGTTTTGGAGCAGCACATGCAAGCCCTGCTCGGAGCCCTCCTGGCATGGCTGCAGCCACCAGGGACAGAAAGAGTCACTTGAATTTCGCTTTCCATTACAAATGCAGAAATAATTTTGTCTGCCGAAAGGTCACTCGTTTTCAAAGGGGCTCTGACTCACAAATGACTTTTCAGAAATACTCCTGAATGATCAGAGCTGGCACATTTTACATTGCTGCTACTCAGCGTTCCTGCCTGGCTCGCTGGCTCCACGAGGACGTATCAGCCACTGCCATTTACTCGGCCGCCGTGCTGCAGTGGTGGCCGGGGTCATGGGGGGCAGGAGAGGGGCAAGGAAAGATGCAATGGAAGTAAAGGCATCACAGATGCTTTTCTCTCACTCCTCTGGTTGCATAGGTTGCTTTTACCATCTCTTGTTTTTAATCCATTAAATCCAATTGGAAATTCGTGTGCTTTGGGGTTCTGGAGAATTTAGTGATGAAGAATCAGAAGTTCCTGTGGAGGTTTTGCCTGAGGTTGCAGCAAGGGCGATGTCTTAATCCCTGCCAGAACAATGCTCCTGCTTATTGCCCTCTACAACTACCTAAAGGGAGGTTGTAGTGAGGCTGGGGTTGGTCTCTTCTCCCCAGTTGCTGATGACAGGACGAGAGGAAATGGCCTCAAGTTCCATCAGGGGAAGTTTAGGTTGGAGATCAGGAAGAAGTTCTTTCCTGGGAGGGTGGTTGGGCACTGGAATGGGCTGCCCAGGGAGGTGGTGGAGTCACCGTCCCTGGGGGTGTTCAAAAAAGGGGTTGATGAGGCACTTGAGGTCATGGTCTGATGGTCAGGAATGTGATGGGATAAAGGTTGGATTTGATGACCCTGGAGGTCCCTTCCAACCAGAATGATTCTGTGATTCTATGAACGTGGTTCTGAATCCCATCCTGCTAGCAGTGGGGAAAATGCAAGACAGCTGATTCATACTGTTAATCCAACAAGTACAAGAACTTGTGCTGAAAGCATCCTGCCCAGTTTGCCCTTTGTGCGTAGCAGTGGTGGAAAGTGTCAGTGCACCCCGAGCATCTGCTGTGAGACTGGGGACACAGGGAAGCCTGGGGATGGGAGCACACTCCGACCCTGTGGGTGGTTCTCTCGCGAGGACCCCGGAACCATCTTCAACAGATTTTCATGAAAATGAGGGGTTTTTGGGACTTCACCACCATGAGTTTGCAGAGAAGTGCGGGATCTTTCTGTGTGTTAGATGAGAAAATCCACCAAGCTGAAAACCAGCTGTGCATCTGCTGCAGGAACCAGAGGGCTGTGACGGTCTGCCAGGCTCCCGCAGCGAGGGGGGAGAGGTGTGTTTCATGTAAGCTCACAGGTCTGGGTGAATTCCAGGTGTGGTGATATTTGAGAACTCTGTTTCTCAGTAAAAACCTCTCTTTTATGAAGAGGCAGCAGGCGTTTCGCAGGCTGACGTCTGTTTGCTGATCCCTTAGCTACGTTTGGGCTTGGAAGTAGTTTTTTTTTCTTTCTCTCCCCTTTCATCTTAATTTCAACGTGCATTTCTTTTCCACCTTAGGACATGGTGCGGGGTGAAGAGCACAGATAAAGAACCTCCTGCCACTCCGTAGCCTGTTCCACCTGCCCCAAGGACTTCATGCAGCGGGACGCAGGCTGATGCCCTCAGCACACCCTGCCATGGATGGGGGGAAGAGCTGCCCGCAGCACGAGCACCAGCAGTCAGGCAATACCCTCTACAGCATCCCCGGGCTCCGCTCCCAGCTCGCCGTGCCAGCCATGGAGGTGAGGCAGGGTGGGAGAGGCTCCTTGGAGGAGGGTGGCACCCGAGGGGGGGCTGAGCAGAGCGCCCCAGCCCGTCAGATCCTGGGAGTCCTGGTGTGTGTGTGTGTGTGTGGGAGCTGTTGGCCAGACTTCCCAGGCAGCTGTGCAGGGGCAGGAAGTATCGATCGGGAATGCTGGAGGGCTGTCTGCTGCCTTTGAAGTGTGAGGAGGAAAATAAGGTTGTGATTAAAGCAGTGCCTCTCTGGAAGCTGGGAGGTGCCAGGCTCCTTGGGAAAGGACTGAGGAGTTTATGCAGAATTGCAAACTTTGTCTCTGCCCCAGCTCAGCTCTCTGAGATGCTCAAAATCTATTGCTGGGTCCAGCTCTGCAGGGATGAGTAGGGCTGTATTTGTCCTGATACAGCTGCTAAAGCAAGGCCAGGTCTCTGGTGCATTTGTTCTGAACAGGGCAAAAGGCAAACCTCTGTCCCAGAACTGCTTACCTGTCCCTGCAGTTCCCTGGTCCTGTTTAACTCCTGTTACATACAGGAATACAGAGGCTCATTTCCCCAAGGGCTTGTTGCTTCAAGCTTTGGACACAAAAAAGGATGGATGAAAGGCTGAGCCCTAGCTGAGTGATAAGACACTGTATTTGTTCCGTGGTTGTATGGGTACATGCTGAGCTGGCACTTCCCATTAATGTTAGCAACTGGTCAGGGAGGTGGGAGCACAAAACGAGCGCTGGTTTTGGGTGTCTACCCCTGCAAGCCAATTTCAAATGAATGGGTTGCTGCTTTCTGCACAGACCAAAGTTACAGGGCCTGGGAAAGGGACAGACCCTGTTGTCCTTCTGGGGACAGTAGGTCTGAAAGCTGAACCTGGGGTGGAGCACTTGATTTCCCCAACTACGGGAGATTGAGCCACCACTGCCTAGGGAAGGCACCAAGGCAGAGAAGTCCCAAGCCTGGCCTGGAATCTGCAGCTCGTGGTGCCAGTTTGCTGCTGCTGTAACCATTCTGGTGTCTCCTTTCAGAACTCTGTACTGGCTGCCGACCCGTGGAGTAGCTGCTACCCTGCCTCTTTCCCAACCTCATCTTTCCCAAGTGAAAACCAGTGAGTGCCGTTCTCCTTTGTATAATTCTCCTCTGCTCTTGCACACCCTGTGATTCAACTGTTTCTTTGCTGCTTTCCTTGTTTACTTTATTTCACTGATGAGGAAATAATTGCATCACACACTGATCTTGTGGCATTTCATAAACTGCTACATCTTGGGAAAACTTTGATTTCTGGTAACCTGGAGGCTGCTGTAAGGGAGGAACAGCCTTGGTTTAGCCTGGATTTCTTACACTAATGGAGTCCTTAAAAACACTCCACTAGCACAATTTAGCTGAGCAAGTACTGGTGAAATGAAATTAAAATCTAGGTGACTGGAAGCTGACTGAATGCTGCTGTCCCATGGCTGCTGAAAAACATGCACAGCCCCTGACTGCATGACCCAGAGTTCAGAGGGTCATGACTTTTTCCTCTGGTTCCAACTGGTGTTCTTCACTGATAACCTCATCCCGCAGGGTGTGAGGTGAGGAGGGCTCCTGTGATGAATTGGGACTGACTTTTAATTAAAGCTGTGTAACATGGCCCAGTGCAGTGCTGGAAAGCAGGGCTGGGGTGGGTTTCAGTCACCTTTGGGAAGAACATCAGCCAAGTGCTTCCTAGATCCAGTGAAAAAACTTTTCTAGGTTACGTGCCCCAAATTTTTGAGGGATCTTTGCATGACAATAAACATTGTTCTTCCTTCTCCCCCTTTCTGATGAACCTCCATCCTGGATCAGGAGGTGGGATGTGACAGGAGATGTTTGGGACAGCAGAAAGTGTCCTTGTGCTACTCCCAGGTGACTTGGATTCAAACTCCACGGGGACTGGGAGATGCTGGTGTTTGGGAGGAAGGTTTGAAGGCCGACTGACGGCTGCTTTGGTCTCCTGGTGAATGCAGGGAGTGGTGCAGATACACAGGATGTGTTTTTATTTAGGTCAAAGGTGGGAGGAAGGAAAAATAAAAGAAACAGAACTTGATATGGTGAGCTAGTAACTGGGTTCCAGGTGCTCCAGGATTTAGTTTAACCTCCTTCCTAAAGGGATTTTAGCATCTTTGTGGGAGAGCAGAGATCCATCCTTGTGAGTGTCTTAATTCCCAACCTGGCTGGCAGGAGGGAGAGGCAGTTCCTCTGCTGGGAGGGGCGAGACGTGGTTTGTCCCTGTGTTGGTGGTTTTGGCTTCTCGAGTGCAGTGTGAGCCCACCAGCAAGGACCTGGGGGCTGAATGGAGCAGCTCTCAGCGTGAGCTTGCCAGGAAGCTGTCCCACAGGTGCTGAGCAGAGCCAGCCTGGCTGGTTGCTCCCCAAAGTGAGAATCTGAGTGGAGGTACCAGCTAAGTTCAGTGTCTCTGCTCTTGGCTGGCCCATCTCTGATTGGAAGAGGGTGCACTTTTTGTGCGTGATTCCTGTAAATTACTCTTGCTGAATCCTCAGGAGAGCTGTAACAGAATTTCTGTTTTGCTGTATCGAACCACAAGATTAGATTGTGTTTATCTGATGTGTTGGATTTTTTTTTTTCTTTGACCATTTGTTCTGGTTTTGCCCCTCTCTTTCTTCCTGTTTAGTGCTGCTCATGTCAGCTCTGCTGGAAACGTTATAGCCCTGATCCTGCAAAGACATGCCTGTGTTTAGCACAAACGTAAACTTGTTGACTTTGCTATAGTTACTCTTGGAAATGAGGCTCACTGTAGCAATTATTTGCTAGAGGATGATTTAGCAGAGGCTACACCTTTTAGTTTCCTGGTTTTTATATCCTGGTAATTGTAAAAATTACCTTTTGGGGAAATTCTCCGTATCTGTATTTCACAAAACCCAAACAAGTCTGTCCCTTTGTGTTTGAGAATTGCAGCTGTGAATTGGTTTTGAGTGAATTTAGGGTTAGGGTGTTGCAGGCAGGAATCCTGAAAGGGATGAGAAAACATTGAAGAAATGGGATTTTAAAGGGAGTTGTGTTTGTAGTCTGTGTTATAAAGTAGAAAAATGCAGATGGCATCAGAGTTAGTCCAAGTTTCTCCTCAAAATCCTTGCAGAAGAAACCTCATTTGCAAGTGGCTCTGTTTGAACTTGGCTTATTCTCATAGCAACAGCTTTGTCCTGAAGCAGGTTTTTCCTGTTCCTTTTCTGTAGTTAACTTTCATGCTAGGGAATTTCTCTAAAAGCTACCAAAGCTCTCCTCTTTGTTTCGGATTTTCT
Source organism: Aegotheles bennettii (assembly GCA_013398125.1). Lineage (NCBI taxonomy): Eukaryota > Metazoa > Chordata > Aves > Caprimulgiformes > Aegothelidae > Aegotheles > Aegotheles bennettii. Next base: position 56,456 of record VZRW01010361.1, read on the forward strand.
TAACCTGAAAAATGTAAACATTAAACCTTGCTGAAAGAGCAGTGAGGTTCAGGTCCCTGTAGGGAAGAGCTGCAGTGCTGTTCATTTCCAAGGCAGTAATTCCCATGGAGCTGGGCTCCAGGCTCCATCCATCCCTTGCTTCAGGGACATCTGGGTCAGTCCAGGGGTGCTGTTGGTGTCACGCATCAGCAAAGAAGTGTTTCTCAAAACCTGGAGCTTTCTTCCTCAGTTTCCAAAACACACAGCCCCCTTTTCTTGCTGTTTCACACCCTTTTCCACTTTGCCAACCTATGTATGGAGCATTGCTTGCTAAAATAGTAAACAGGCTTTGAGACACAAGGATTGGTCTAAAGATGGGGAGGAAGAGTGCCAGACTGGTGCCAGACAGCCTGTGCCCTCTCCAGCTCGCTTCTGCTCTTCTGCTGCTGGCCTTAGATGTTTGTATCTCTAGATGGGGATGTAACACCAGCCTGTGAAGTCTTGCCAAAATGCACAGCTGAGGTCTCCAGTGAAACTTGCAGTGCTGGAGTTGGTGGATGCAGGTGGTGTTTCCCTGTCCAGGACACCAGGTTCCTTCCTTAGTGCTGCAGCTCTCAGTCCCATCTGAGGAGTGCAAAGCCTTTTGTAGATCCAGTGTGCTTAAACCCAATGTAAATTTCCTTTCTAAAATGATTTTTAGTTCTCCAGCAAATACCCTTGGCCTCTGAGGGACAGCTCTTGTCCCAGAGCAGCTTCCATGGAGCAGTTTGCCAGGAACTGAGTCCTGGGGAGGGTGCGCAGGTACATACAGGGCAGCCTTGCTACGGGGCTGTTTTCACCTCTCAGCTCTGGCAGGCCAGCAGGTTCACAGACTTGTTTCTTCCAGTTACACTTTGTTTTTTCACAGTTCAATTCAAGGAACTGGTCAGTGGTTCTGTGCCAGCTCCTCAAACGAAGGGGAATATCTTCAAGTTCTTACTGAGAAAAGGTGAAGCACAGCACCGAATAAACTGAAAGCACTTTGGCAAGTGCTGCACACTCGGTGGCTTTCCTAAGAGGATCTCAAAGCCGTGCACTGAGTTGCTGTTGGCTCTTCTTCCAGACTGCAAAAAGGAAGCACATCTCACATTCACTGATTTGAAACCCAAGATTCAAAATAAGGAATAATAAGGAAGCAAAATAACCCGACGGAGCCGGTCACTGCGCAGCAGTTCGGGCCAGGACGGCTGGGGCTGGCTTGGTCTCCTTCCCGTTACCTTAACTGACTCTTACCCAGCCTCACGGGGTGCTGGTGCAATAGGAGAGCGTTCATTTTTCTGGTAAAAATAGTTTTCCCCTGCCTTGGTTTGTTCGTTAGCACTGCCTGAGCTCCATCCTCGTGCAGAGAGACAGTGAGACCGCGGTGGTGTCAGCTTGGAAGCAGTGTAAACAAACCCTTCCCTGGGTGTAAATATGTTAATTCCCAGAATTCGTGCACATTTTTAATTTTAATTTACCTGGATAGCTGAGGAGAAGCTGGGACTCGATGCTGAGCTGTTATGTGCAGGTAACTGAGGCACCGGTTCTGTGCCTCTGCAGCTGGTAAAGCACTGGCAGCACTGGAAAGGAAGGGGAAAGGAAGAGAGGGGGAGGCAGCTGTTCCTTTCAGGGCATATTATCTTCAGTGATGAAAAAAGAGCAGGAAAAATGTGTTTAGCAGAGCGAGATAACTGTGTATGCACATAAATACATATGTAAATGCAGAGCATGGCATATTAATGAGCTGCTAGCCACACATGGCATTTTAATTGCCTAATAATACCCCGGCGGTGCAGTCACTGCCAGGCTCTGCTCCTGGGTAGTATTTCTTTTTAAATTTAGTTTCTCCCCCCCACCCCAGTGCCTCGTTAAAGTTTATTGCTGCGGGTTCTGCAGCCCTGGCACTGGGGATGGATGTACAACTTGCCACGAGAGGAAACCAGCGGGATGGGGCAAAGCGTTTCCGTGGCTCCAGCGTTGGGTGGCGATTGCCCAATGGCTCTGACGGGAAAGATTACCAAGCACATTCTTGACTCCTGCAGGAGAGGGAAAGGGCTCGTGTGTGTAACAGCAAAACCAGGAGACGAGCCCTGTAATAGAGGCCAGAGGCTGTTCCTGGGAAGAAGGAAGGGAATTGTCAGCTCTTTTGCAATTCTCGCCTGCTCGCTGGGAGGAAGCTGGTGCTGGGGGGGGGAAGGGAGGCAGGAGGAAGCCCTAGCGTGTGCCCTGCCCAGGAGGCAGCCACTGGGGGGGACTTTTGCCTTTTTCCCTTGTTAGTTCAGCAGAGATCTTGGTTTGTGGCTGGGTATGGCTGCTACACCCCTGATTCATCTCCGTCCGGGCTGACAGGGCTGCGTGTCCCGAACCCGTCCACTTTCATCTCTAGGTTCAGGGCTGTGAGTGGTTCACCCCTTGCTGGGAGTGGTTTTATTCCTGGTCTGTGCTGCCTTGCAGGGCTGGGTCAGTTTTATGGCCCAAAGGTGCAGTATCTCCGTGCAGCTCGGTGCTCATCCCTGAGCAGTGTGACCATCGGGTGCCATTGCACCCATCAAGCACTTGGCAAGGGACATCCCAGGGCTTTGTTGTCAGGGCTGAAGGATGGTTTAGTCCCACAGACCAGTTATATCCATGAAATCCTTCCTGGTTTACACAAATTACCAAGAATTGAATTCTTACTACAGCTTTCCAGACTCTTACACTACTTAGATTGGGAAGTAGGATAAAATTATTCTGGATAAATTAAATGCAGCTTTTTTAATATCAGTGTGTGTGATCCCATGGCTGCAGCTTCACTGCCAACGATGGAGTCTGAAGCAACCTGGGAAACACTCGGGGCTGACTGGAAGTAACGGCTTCTCCCATTTCCTTACAGGCAATACTTTAATTCCCCTCACGATTTTTATATGAATTCCATCAGCAGACCACATCTCTTGGACACAAACTATGCATCTGTGGACCCCACTGACTTCTTACTAAAAAATGGTGATTTTCCTCAGGTAAGTGCAGAGCTACTGCTGGCTTTGGGGGGAGAATGGTGCTTTATGGGGGTGGGCATTGTTCAGCACCTGGTAGGAGTTGTGTGTGATTCAGAAGCCATCCACTGGCATGGCAGGAGCTCATGTGTGGTAAAATTGCTGCTTCTGAAGTGATGTTTGATGTGACTGAAGGTGCACGGGGGAATCCTGTTTGCGGGAGGGTGAGTGTGAACCCGCTGGGAAGAGCAGATTTTTGGAGACCCTTTGGGAGAAGGAGATGCTGCTTTGTGTTGGCTGGGTGATAAAAGAGCAGCAGGGCTCTGTGACAGATGACCTTAAATGATTTCCAGAACAAGAAATTATCCTTGTGCCACTCTCATCCTCTTGGAGAGGAAGCGGTGGGTGGCAGCGAGGTGATCGTAGGCAGTTACACTTCTGTGTGGGGTCTCCCTTCCCAGCCAGCTGTTGTGAGGCTGTGCCTATTACAAGTGCTTGTAATAGGCTTCTAATAGGCTTGTTCTGCTTCCAGTATAGAAACAGTGAAGTGTCCTTCTGTGAACCTAATGCAGCCAAGCCAGTTCTTTTAGGCAGGTATTGTACTGGGTAATGGCAGCTGGTGCCATGTGCATTCCCAGGAGGAGCACAGTGTTTGTCTGGGTGCTTGCTGTCCCGTTTGGTGGCTCTGTTACTGCTCAGAGCTTTCTGGAGAGTCCCACAGGTAGCCCAGGGCAGTGACGTGTCACCCCGCATGCTCTGAGACTGCGAAACACTGAGTGAGCCCTTTGGAGGAGCTTTGTTTTCCAATCTGAAACTGATCTGATGGAGCTGGTACTCAGAGGGATGGATGGGGTCTGCCTGGAGCTGCCCCAGGGCAGACATCCCGTGTGATGGTGCCCGGGAGTGTGCAGGAACACAGGTGGTGAGCTCTGCTGTCTCTCCAAGAGGCGTTTTGGTGTTCAGTCACCTTCCAGCTCAAACAGCTCATCCTGCTCCAGTGCTGAGCCAGATCAGCCTTTCTGAACACTCAGGGTTTGACTTTTGAGCTTCCTGCATCATTTGCTCGTGGGGCTCTCACATATGGGAGTGCAGCAAGCGCTGCCATGGAAATCCATGGATAAACCCCAGGGCTCATTGCTCGTCCAGAGAAGAGCTGGTGATTCTTTCCCAGGAGCCAGAACCAGAGGCTGGATCTGGTAGAGCAGCAGTCACTTAACTGGAGGCAGTGGCATCAGTCTGGAGTCATCCGGGAGTGTCCTGGAGCTTTTCCATCCCTTGCTTCAGCAATATTTTCCACTTTACTGATTTCTTGCTGTCCCAGATGCCGAACTGTTAAATATTAACAATCTGCCTGGAGAGCTGGAACGAGCCATTTGGGAGGTGTGGGAGCAGCCTGGGTGCTTTATATCTTTCCAGGTGACTGTGTAGGAAAGTACCTATCTTTTCCATACCTGCCTGGTGTGGTGGTAGGAGTGGCAGGTCCTGTTAAACTTTGTGCTGTTAGGACCATGCCAAGGAGAGGAGTGTGACCGAGGAGAGAACATGAGGAGTTTGCTGCATGTGTTGGTAAGAGATTCTTGACTGAATTCGTGGTCTCTGGGCAGACAAGGTGGATCAGGTCCTTCTGTGGGAGCTTGTGCTGCTTTCACACCTGGACACAGACGTTCTCTTGTCTTTGCTCGGGTACCAGAGTCCCATCTGTGCTTGTTGAGCAGCACAGGAGAGCTTGCAGACCCCTCTGGTTACAGCCCTGTGTGTATCTCAGCAGCTTGCCAGTGCTTGACTTCTGTGTGCTGTCCTGGGGGGGACAGAGGGTGGTGGAAGTGTCACCTCTGATCTGGAGCAAAGCTTTGTGATCCCTGTGTGTGATCCCACATCCCTGGTGGGACTCCAGCCCAGCCTTGGGCTGCACAGCCTCTGGGCACTCCTCAGAGGCTTCCAGGGATACTGAAAATGGATTTAAAAGATCTAAAGAGCAAATGACTCATGATTCTGCTGAGGTGTTTGTGTAGGAAATGCCTTCTGTTGGTGGAGATGAGGGGAGGGTTGTTCCTGTGCCCCGGGTCTGGGGGACTCAAGGGTCTGAGGAGTGGGAAGGCTGAGTGTTTTCCTCCAGCACAGGCTTCTCTCCATATCTTCTTCCGGAGGTCCACAGCTGGATCAGCAGAGTGTAAAGCCTTGGCTGGCCTGAGGATGCCGTGAGTGGGAGTCTCCACATTTCTTAATTGCTCTGGGAATGTCTTTGTAGTTGAATCATTCCCTGCTGCTGCCTGGGTATGGGTGTGTGGCAGCAGCCTTGCCGAGTGCTGGCTGCAGATTGGAAAAGGTGCTTCATGTGCATGGTCAGGACAGCCTGCTGTGAACTTGAGCTTGTTTCCTCCACAATATTTTTGGGTTTTGGCTTGCTCTTGGGTGATTCATCTTTGCCGGTCTATTGGCATTCTTTTTATAAACAAGTGGCTTAAATGGAGGTTTAGAAAATAGTTATATGAGGCCATGCTGGGGTCTGATAGCATTTCTTGATCTTGGGAACTGTTGTCTCGAGCCAAAGCCTTGCCCAGACCCTGTGGCGTCGTCTCCTTGTGTAAAAAGCCTGCTGAGTGCAGACACCTCCTTGGAAATCCGAGTCCTGCGGAGGAGCAGCTTTGGGTCCCTGCAGCTTCCCTCATTTTCTGCTGTTTGTTCCTCCAGCCTCAGGGCCACTGGGTTGGAATCCTGTCCTTTCGTGCAGTGACTCTGCTGCAGAGGCATTTTTATCACCTCGGTGCTATCTGGTGTTAATTGCCACAGCAAAACACTCAATCCAGGAGGTTTTACCTTGCTCTAGGAGCAGAGCAGCCTCTTCTAGGAAAGCACAGCTGGCTCTTAAACATCCCTGCTCTTAGCCACCACCGGACTGGCTTTAATGTTGCTGTTGTGTCCTGGTCAGAGTTCCAGCACATGGCTCTGCCCGTGTCCTCCTTCCTTTTGTTATCCCAGATGATCCTGCCTGTTTCTCATAGTCGCTGTTTCCCTTTCCTTGACTTCATTTGACTTCCTCCTCCTGGCTGTCCAGAGCAGGACTTCTTTGACCACACTGGAGCCTCTTCCACCTTCATCTGCCACAATTTGTGCTGAAGAATAAACCTGATCTTCTGGGAGTGAGGGTGAGCAGGGGAGGTGTGGACACCACGGGTGTGCCGGGGGGGCTCTGCAGAAGCTCCTTCCTCTTCTCCAAAAGCTTTGGCAGAAAGCTCGGGTACCCTTTTTAAGGTCTGAGTTGTGCTTGGGCTGGAGGAAGGAGGTCGGGCAGATTGATTTAACTGCTGGGGGCAGGGAGGAATTGGCTGCTCTTGGGTAATTTGCAGTAATGCTGTAAAGATGCAGTTACAGCCCTGTTTGATCTGCTCGTGGTGTAGGGGGGCTCTCGACCACACGTGCTGATCATAAACCAGCCTTCTTTTCACTACCAGCCCCTTACAAGCTCCTATTAATCCCTCTTGTTAAAGAGGGGGGGGTTGAAATTAACCTGCTCTTAAAAAAGGTATTAATTTTTAAAAGCGTTTCGGTGCCCAGAGCTGTGGTGATTTAAGAGAAATCAATGTAACAGTTATTAAATTATACGAAAGACTTTGGTTCTGACTAAAATGAAGAGTTTCCTGGAATAAGAAGCGTCCTGGAACTTCCTATTGCTGTCCTGGAGTGATGTCTCCAGGGAATACTGATACTAAAATCAATTTGAAGACAATTAACTGGCTCTGGTGCCTTTGAAGTGTTTTGTGAATGAGTTGCTTTACATGCTCATGTCTTTATTTTTGCACTCCAGGGTTGGGGTTTTGGCTGGCTTAATTACACTTTAAAAAACACTCTCGGGGAGATGCCTGACACTTACTCCAGGCCTTGGTTTGGAAAAAGGAAGGCTGTGATTGCAGTGGCTCAGCTGCCCTGGCTGCAGGAAGGACGGTGGAGCTGTGCGAGCGCTGACAGCGGTGTCCGTGTGTCTGCTGCTGCCCTGTGCTCACCACAGCCAGGGTGGTGGTGGTGGTACCCAACACAGCAACTACCCGGGTTGTGCACTTGAGGTTTTGCTGGGAGACAGTAAGTGAAATTAATGTGAACACTGGGATAATTCCACTTCCCTGTCCCTGTCAGTCAGCGTGAATTGATCGTGGAGCAGGAGTGCTGTGGTGTGCCTCTCCCCTAGGACAGGTTGGTAGAATTCCAGGTGGTGGTTTCTCTTATCTTCCGTGATTATATTACTGTGGTCTTGCAAAATCAATTTAGCAGTCCTGATTGTCTGTAACAATGTCCTGTGTCTCGCTTCCTCCTGCTTTTGTTGCCCACATTTTGGTCCATTCCAGAAAAGGAAGAGGAAATAAACCACCTGCTTCTTACAGGGCTGGATAAACAGCAAGACACAGATGGTCTTAGGCAAGAGTTGGTGGTTTAATCAAGGTCACCAGCAAGTCACTAATTAAGACACATCAAAAATGCATTTGGTCTCTCCACTTCAAACGTATCATTAAATCACCTATCCCAGGCTCCAGGGCACTACCAGCTAATTAACTACAATCAAATTCAGATAAAAGCAGCACTGACAACCCACTGCCTTTCTCCACCCCAACCCAGCTGCCCACAGAAACCAAACGCTTCATTTTCACCACAGTTCCAGCAAAACTTCTGCAGCCAGCACTGGTGTGCCTGTGCTCAGAGCATGGGGAGAGCCCAGCAGTGCTGCTCCGGGGGGTGAGGGCTGCCAGCGCCACCCTGCCCGCAGCATCCCTGCCCGCAGCATCCCTGCCCGCAGCATCCCTGCCCGCAGCATCCCTGCCCGCAGCATCCCTGCCTGCAGCCTGGGAAAGCTGCTTTGTGTTTTTCTTCCCCAGTTGCTTATTGAAAAAGCTCTTCTGCACTGGGTTTTGCACGATGGAGCATGGCTCCTCATTATTAAGGACTATTAATACCTTAATCCTTGTGGCACCGGTGTGCTGGGCTGTGTACCCAGCTGCCCTTGGCAACAAGCCCTGTCCTGGGTTGATGTCCTGGGGGTGGTTTTCCAGCCCCGGGGGCTTCCTTGCAGGGGTCTGTGCTCCCTCCTTGTCTAAAGCAAAACCACCCCTGCTGGCTTGTGTCCCCTGATTCTCAGGAGGGTCGGAGAGCACCTCAATTTCTGCTCTCATCTCTTGTGGGCACGGCAGGGGTGTTGCTGCCTTCTGTCACTCCAAAGCTTTGTATTTTGGGAAGTGCCTCACAACATGGGATTTTCCAGCAGTTTTCAGCACGAGGCCCCAGGAGCATCCACAGTGACAGCAGGCACCAGCTGCCAGCTCGAGCACAGAGCTGCAACGAGCTGTGCTTCAGCTTGAAGCCGTGCCATGGAAGCACAGAAAGACTCGGAGCAGGAATGGAGAGGAGATCCATCCCCATCTGTGCCAGCGGGTCTGTGCTCTGCCAGGAGCCCCTCTCCCTGCCTGAGTATCCAGCAGAGAGCCTGGCCGTGCTGTGCTCCCGGCCACGGAGCGGTGCCCAGCCGGGGTCTGAGCCTCAGGGTGGCACTGGTGCTGCTGGGGAGAACCAAACGGGAACTTCTCACACCCAAAGCAAACAGAAAAATTCTCATGGTTTTTCTGCAGGGTGGGGGGTGCCCTGGCAAATTCACTTCTCCTTCGGCCTCAGGCTGTGTTGGAACAGACTTGCCTTAAACTTATGACAACCAAATTCCTTTCAGATGTCCCTTTTTTGTGCCTTTTCCTCTTCTTGTTCTTATTTCAATTACCAGGACTGTTAAAGTTAAAAGGGAAGGTCTTGGGAAAAGAAGACAACGTTCCTGGGCACTGGGAAATAACAGTGATCTAGGGGGGAAAAGTCAAGAAAATGGCCAGAAATAGCCCCAAATGGCTCCTCCTTTTGATTTTTTTCTAATTGCAATATTGGGGTGGGGCAGAAGACAAAAGAAAGGACATGGCTCTTTTTTTTTGGGGGGGGGAGGCACTTGCAAATACTTTTCACAGTCTTTTTCAGTTTGGTTACTTCACATGAGCCCCGGAGGTCCAGAGGGCAGGAGCCCAACCCTGGAACAGGGGGTGCTGGGGGGACACTGGTGTTTTCTTTGGTTGGAGGGGGGGACGGAGCGGAGGGAACTGAGCTCCTGCCCCGTGTCTGGCCACGCCGCCGTGGAGCACAGCTTTGTTTACAGTGTAGCTGTGGTTGAATTACACCACATACAGTAATTCTCATCGCACTGCCAGTAATTTCACTGACTTACCAAGCAGGCATCATTTCCTGAAAGTCAGCCCTTGTACTTAGAGGAAGTAAGAGCACTCTCCTTCATGACTAAACACTATATGCAAATTTCCCCAGGCTTAGGACAGCCGCTCTGGATGGCTGTCCCTTTTTCCTCCATTTTCACTCCTTTCTTCTGCATGTTAATTTTTAAAACCCCTCGCTGAGCTCCCCTCCTGGCTGCTGCTGCTGTCGCGGTCATGAATGAAGACCTTTCTCCATTCCATCCCGAAAAGTCTCACCTTCCTGCTTCATCCACGTCCTGCTCTGCCGACAGCAAACTGAATGCTGCTTTAAAATGTCCCAAATGCAGTTCTGGCTAAAGTTCCCATCTCTCTACAAGGTAATGCCTCCTTTTTATTATCTTTCCTTTTTCTTTTTGATTTTTTTTTCCCCTCCTGGGAACCCCTGGGCAAGGGGTTTTTTTGGCCAGGGCAAGAATCTCCAGCTGCTCCCCTGGGCTCGTGTCCCCCATAATTTTTGCAGTGGCAAAAAGGGTTAAGGTTTAGGGCTAAGGTTTAGGGCTAAGGTTTAGGGCTAAGGTTTAGGGCTGATGGCTCTCAACCCACGGCAACAGGAGCAGATTTGCCCTGCTCAAGGTGTGATTTGTGCTTTGCTGAAGCGCGTGGTGCCTGCGGCTGTTCCCCTTGGTTAGAACTTGGTCACTAACTGCGAGACTCTGAGGAAGAGGAGCTGTGTGGAGAATTGATTGGAGTGTTTGTGGAGTTGTAATGGCTTTCAGGGATATTTATTTTTAAACCAGATGCTGTGTACGGAGAAGTGAGGGGAACACTTGCCAGCCGGAGCGCTGAACCCTGCGAGTTTATTGCCCCCTATTTAGAAAGACTTTGGGTTTTGGCAGCTAAAAGATTTTCATTCAGTGATCGACTGCTAATTCCTAATTCTCTCCTTTCTGGAACACAATTTACTTAATCTGTGATTTTTTGAGACACCCAGCTCCTTCTTGGCTGGCTGTGCAGCCTTGTTCGTGTGTGTTCCTGTGCCTGGATAGGTGTTTTTAAACCCCCCCTATCACCTCTGTGCTGCTGTGAGTAATCCAGAGTTGCTGTGCAGGAGCATTGGTTTCCTCTGTGTCTGGATTGTGAGCAAATAAACCATTTATATTGATGGCTTCGTGGCCAAAAATACTTCTAGGATGCAGACTCCCTCTGTATTTAGACTTGACCTGTTCTTTCAGTATTTTTAACAAAGCCCTTGTTTTGGGGAAGGGAACGGAGCTGTTTCCAGTGACTGGGACAAAGAGATCAAGTGTTTGGGTTGGTTTACCCTGATTTTTATGATCTTTTCTGGGGAGTTTTTTTGGTTTGGTAACTTTTCTGGTTTGGGACAATGGCAGAGACATTGTGTGCCGTGGCAGCATCGACTGGTGATTCGTTTGCACTGGGGGTTGAGAGCTCCAGCAGATGATTGTCACTGCATGACCAGGTCACTCACCAGAGCATCTGAAGAGCAGGCACTGATTTGAGATCCTCTCTCTCCTGTTTCAGTACCCTGATGCTATTTCAACTCCAGTGTAAGGGCCGGGTGCGCTGGGGAGGCCCCCAGCCAGCAGCTCTGTGCAGCCTCTGCTGGCTGTTGACCCCTTCTAAAATTCCCCATTAAGTGGTCACCCTGCTGTCACCAGTGCTGTCACTGGCTGAACCAGCCCTTCAGCTGGGGAGTGTTGTAACACTGCCCTTATCCATGGAGGAAAGGAGTCCTTTTGCTCACTCTGTTACTCCGGGAGCTGATGGTTTAGATGAGGATCCTTCCTTCCCTTGAGGAGACTGAGGGAGCTGCTCCTGGTTGCTCCGTATAAACCAGTGGAGTAATTAGTCAGGACATGGTTTATAATGACACAGAGTGCAGTTATCAGTATGGCTGTGTATTAAACAATTACACTGCATTTTGTGTATAAGCAAGTCTTAATTTACTGGGGTTGCACTGGGAGCTCTTCAGGGTGGGGATCGAGCTCGTTACTCATTTTAGTGCTCCTCAGATAAGGTAATTAGGCAAGACAAATGGGAGACAAAAGTTTGTGACTAATGCCTTGAACATTGCGAGAGCACGGGCTCCCTGAAGTCATTTCCAGGACTAATATTATCCTCCCTCTGACTTGGAGGCTTGATTTCCTCTTCCCTGTTCCAGTCCGGTGCCCCGAGCAGTGGGAGCGGTGGTGGAGGTGGATCTGGAGAGGTGTGGTAGCCTCTGGTGCAGGTCGTGGGGACAACCCAGTCAACTCCTGCAGAGCTTATTCTCGGGATTGTGAGTCCAGGGAAGGGAGCAGAAGCGTGGTGAGGACAGCGTGGGGAGATGATGGCTCGTTCGAGGTGATCAGCAAGGACTGGAAGGTTGGGAGAGGCTGCAGAGCTTGGGAGGTGGGAGTTAAGGGGAAAAAAATCTCAGTAGCATGACCAATGTTAGCTTGAATCCTGCATGCAGGTGCCTGTGGGCACGCTGGGTCAGGAGCTGCAGGAGGCCAACAGGCAGGGTCCTGCAGGATGCACGAGGCTCTTGCTCTGGCCAAGAAACTCTGTATTTACCCAAGTGTTCTCCTGCTTTCTCAGGTGTGAAACAGCCCCGTTTCCAGAGCTCACTGAAGTCTGAGATGATAAATCTGAGTGCCTGCTGCAGTCTCTGAAAAGCCCTGGTTTCTGGGCAATCCTAAAATAGCCACAGAAATCTCAAGAGTGAGAGCTGCACGGGAAACGCTGCCCGTCTGTCACACATGAGGACCTGGGGCTGGCAGGAGGGTGTCCCACACTGAGCACAGAGCCTTTGGGTCCTCCCAGTTGGTTTTAAAGGGGTTCAGATGCCATGGGTGGTGCCTGCGGTCTGTGCCACCGCTCGCCTTCGCCTCCGTGCTGGTGCCCCTCTGGTTTCTCGGGTGCCAAACAAGACACTTCTGGGGAGAAGGCAAAGGGAAGGTGTCCTGAAGGTTTCAAACACTGCAAACCCATAACTTCTGTGAGCAATGGGGGGGGGTCTGTCCCAGCTCCTGGCCTGAAGCCCTCAGGAGCGGTGCAGGCAGACTGAGCTGCCCGTGGTTTTATGTCAGGCAGGGCTTAAGTGACTCTGAAAAAATCTTTGGCTGCCTTTCTGCCTTGTAGTAGGAAATTGCCCCTTGACTGGAAATGAGCAGCAGCTTCTCCTCCTATCAGCCACTGTGGCTCTCCTGGCAGCTGCGCTGCGGTGCGATCGCTCCCATTCAGTTCTCTGACCCTGCAGAGAGCCAGGGGACCCTTCTGCAGAGCCACGGGACTGGCTGGTGTTGGCAGGGTCCTGGGGCACCAAGGAGGACCTGATCTGTCTGCAGCTTCCCCTGGGACAGAGGCACATCTCCAGCAGGACCTGTGTGCTTGGTGCTTCAAAGCAGACCTCTCTGCAGTACACAACAGACAAAGTTTTTCTGCTTTGAAAAAGTTTGAAAGTGGCATTTGGTGTGGGAGGAGAGCTGAGGGGATGAGGTGGAGTGAGGGAAGGTGCCAGGACCTGTGCTGGAGCTAAGGACATAGAGCAAGAAGTGCTTTTTGGCTGTGGATTCTTGCCACCGGCCAAGGAATTGTTGGTAGGGAAGAGATGGAAGCTTCTTTCTGAGTCTCTGTGACTAAACCCAACATCACTGGGTTGGCACAGGATAAAGCCATTGTGAGCTGCCTCAACGCAGGCACCAGGAAAAGCATGAAGGCAGGGCCTGATCCTCGTCACCAGAGCACATCTCCCCCTTGTCTGGACCAAGTCATGCCCTGGGGAGAAGGGTTGGAAGATTTGCTAAGATTCACCTTGATGCAAATCCGGATGACACTGGTGCTCCATCCCTTCTCCTCACAGCCTTGTTTGTGCAGAACCTGGCATGAGGAGACTCATTTTTTCCAAAGCCTTGCAGGTATTGCTGTGCTGTAAATCACATCTGTGTCCTTACTGGGTGTAACTGGTGCTTGGGGCTTTTGTGCATGAATGGAACGCTGGGGTCCTTTGGGTGTCAGGCTGAGGACTTCTCACCCCTCAGAGGTCTTTCATCAAACACAAAGCTGAGGATGAGTAGGTGTGAGAAAGGAGTGTTTGGATCTTCTCACCCTGCCCTCCTCTAACTGCAATTGTTTCTCCATGGCAGGATTCTTCATACCTCGATGAGCTCTCCAACAATAACTCCCTCTTCTCGTCCCCTGCGGATTCCCTCTCGGACATTGCGGATCCGAAGGATTTCTTACCTGCCGACAGTCTGAACCACGTGCCAACACTATGGGATGTAAACACACCACAGCAGAACCAAATAGAGGTAGGGGCTGCTCCTCTTCATCCTCCTCATCAGTCCTTGGGCTTCACCCTATGGTGTTTTCACCCAGGAATTAAGAATCCCACCCGAGTTGCAGTGTAGTGGTGTTGTTTTGCTATTGCCATCTTCACGTGAGGAGGGAAGAGGTGAAGGGGTTACGTGTACTTTAGTCTGCTGGAAGCAGGAGAGAACCTGGGCATCCACAAAGAGATAGGTGCACTCTGGCAGAGTGTGGTGCTCTTTCTTCTGTGGCAGGTAGGTGCATCCCTAAAACGTTCAGCAGGTCCAGAGTGGCCTGGAATGCTGAGGAGATGGACTCCAGGAAAAGCACCATGGCACAGAGCATTAACTGTCCCCAGCAGCAGCCACCACCATTTGTTCATTCTCCATGGCAAATATTTTAGTAACAATGACTCAAAACCAAACTCTGTCTCAACTCAAGGCTAACCATTTGTGTTTACTTTGTGAGTCCAAATCCCTGCAAGCTTTTACATCCCTGAGTTTTCCTGGGCGTGTGATCTCCCGGCAGCACCACAGCAACATGTGGTTCTGTGCATTTTCACCAGCCTTTGCCATCTGTTTTCCCTCATCTCCTGGGACTGGTTACTCACCATTGCACAACCTGGTGGCAGTCACTGGGGATGGCCACTGGCTTTGGTGGTGGTGGAACCGATACCAAATGCATCCTCTGGGTCCCTGCTCTCATGGTGGATGCCCAGCCGTGCAGGTTTGCTTTGTAGCTCATCATCTTATGAAGATTACTGGGGAAAAACATGAATGTGAGTGCTCCAGAGGTGATCTGGCATGCCCTTGCTTCAGTCATGGCTGCATCTTGAGGGTCTGTTGTGCTTAGAGGTGGCATTTTGGAGTTTGTAGTGAGACTGGCTGTATTTCCACGGGGAATTGTCACAAGGAATTGAGCCCTGGCAGTGTTGCTGCTGTGTGGCTCAGTGGCAGGAGTGTGGGTTGGTGGCGAGGGTCCTGGCCTGGGACTTGGGAAATCAAAGCTTCTGCCTGCCTCAGCTTCCTGTGAGACCTTAGGCCATTCATGCAGATCCTCAAATCAGACACCTGAGCTCTGGCTGATACCTCAGAGATTTGGTCTTGGTGGGAAGAAGAAATCGCTGAGGATATCACAGGGTTGTGAGCTGGGTGGTTGCAAAGCTGGAGAACAGACACATCCCTGGGACAGAGCAGGTGTGTGCCTTACTCCTGGTCTCCCGTTGGGTTTTGTGTAGTGGCCTAAATCACTACAGGAGTTGTCCTGTGATGTCCTGTTTCTAAACATCTCTTGTCGAGATACTCGGTGCTTACACGAGCTTGTAGTTTTCTATCTGTGGAGTGAAAAACTTACTGGAAAAAGCTGTTCTAAATCCAGCGTAAAGAATGCAAGTGAGAAACAAATATTTGATTGTGAGACCAACTTGTCTGACCATGGTGGAGCAGCTCTTGCCCTCCTCGCATGCTGTTCCTCGTGTCCTGCCCTCGGCCCTGGTCCTGCAGAGCACTTCAGTTCAGATAAGGGCAATTAACTCCCAGGAATTCTGTTTATAAACGACTTCCTTTCAAAAGGAATCTTCAGCTATTTTAAACGTTGTCTTATCTGTGTTTTCTGCACACAGGGGTGGCTGGGGGTTTGTTTGGTTGTGGTTTTTTGTTTTATTTCTTTTTTTTTCTTTCCCTTTGTTTGACATTTCCTGGTGGTGCCAGTCGAGTGCATCCCAGCCAGGGGATTTCGGTTTCCTTTTTGCACGGGAGGTGGTAGCTGACAGGACACTGGGTAAATAGATTGTCACGTTGACTGGTGACTGACAACTGTTTGATTACCTGAGTTTCAAATACGCTCTACTCTGTTGTTGTTGTAAAGGAGGCAAACAAGGGTTGCCAAATCCCAAGGCAGTGCCAAGCCAAGATTCCTTACTGCAACATCCAGCCAGGACGGAGACTTTGCTGATAGCCTGCATCAGTGTACAAGCAATTTAGCTGATCTTTCACTGTCCCTTCCCACATCATTACACCACCATTGTTTTCCATAAAATTGCAGGAATTTTGGCTTTTACACAGCCAGAGCAGTGTCTGAGCTGCAGTGCAAGACTGAACGCTGTCGCGTTACGCTGGGTGTCACCCAGGCAGATGCAGTCCTGCCAGGTTCACGTGGCACATCCCATATTATTATTTTTACCCAGGAGCAATGCCTGGACTGGCACTATGTTGTCAGGACAGCAGTTTTTCCAGAATTCCAGTCTCGGAGACTCAAGCAGAGCAGAAACAGCCATCTGCAAACCCCTCTGATACATGGGACATCTCACAAGTGAAGCTGGACAGGTCTGTGTCTGAGACCCACGCAGAGATCCCAGGTACAAGCCCAACCTTGTACTCTAAAATAAAAAGGAAATAACAGGCTGTGATCTGTTGTGCAGCAATTTGAAGACACGGCGTGGAAAAGGCTAAATGCAGATTTTTGGCTTTCCCCCTTCTTTCTGCCAGCTGTCACCAGCACTGGGGAAATGGCTTTGCAGGAAGGGACCTGGAGACACCATCACGGTGTGGCTGTGCATGGCCAAGCATTTCCAGCTCAGCCAAACCCTTATCTCAATGCCCAGCACTGAGGGTTTAGGTGGAGTGTTTGTGATGGAGGAGGAAATGGCTGGGTGCAGAGCTGCCTCTGCCATTATCCCTGAGGAAAGGAGACGTGTGTAATGTGCTGGCTCTGGTTGTTACTTCGGGAATGGACGTGGAGGGAAGAGCTACTCCACTGTGAAGTATTTGCAGGAGTTAGCAGACAGAACACCCTCGCTTCATTAGTAATGAGGTTGTGAAATACCTTTTAAAAACAGTTCATGTGATCCGTGGTGTTTTCTCACAGCCATCTCATGAGCTTGCAGTGTCCTCAAGGCTGGGGAAGCAGAGCCCTGCCTCTGGAGCCTGGAGCTAGAATTTTTGTGAGCTGCTGATGTATTTTTTTCTCTCTTAACTCATTCACAGCACTTTAAAAATGTGAAAATGTGCCCTTCTCCTAGCTCAATGCATAGGAAGGGATTGCACAAGTTCAGCCTGGGGCAGGATGATCTGTTACCCAGTGTGCTCCTGCTCCCACCTGGACTCACCCTCACAGCACGTTCTCAGCTCTGCTGTTCATTTTCCAATGCTCCAAACCCCCGAGGTTTCTGCCAATTCCTTTGTGATGCCCGAGGTCACCCTCTGCCACGTTGGGATAGCAGGGATTGTGACTTGAAGGTTGTGTGATGCAGAGGCAGATCCGAGCCCTGCCACTCCAGCACGTCTGAGCCTTTCTCTTCCCAAAGAAGAAACTTCTGTATGAGCTCAGATTTGTAGGTGGAGATGTTTCACCTGCTCTCCAGATTTGTTGGCACTGAAAATAGCTCTTCCGTCCAGCTTTCTTCTGGTAATTCTGACTCAGGCTTCCAGTAATGGAGGGTGGTTTTTTTTCTTTCTTCTGTTTTTTTTTTTATTATTATTTAAAAATAATCAGAGTGTTTATGCTGAAGAACTTCCCATCTTTCACTTCTGCTGGTGGAGCTGGAGTCGCTCTAAGTCTGGCACTCTTTGCAGCCCATGAACTCCAAGGAGGGCTGCTTCAGTGTTCAAAAAAGGGGTTGATGAGGCACTTGAGGCCATGGTCTAATGGTCAGGAATATGATGGGATAAAGGTTGGACTTGATGACCCTGGAGGTCCCTTCCAACCAGAATGATTCTATGATTCTGTGATTCAGGAGTCACTGATTGCTCTGGATGCTGGGAGCTCCTGGCAGGACCTTGCTGGCTGTCGGGAAATGGCAGTGTGATTTTGTTTGTGCAGGTGCAGACCAAGGATCTCCTGGATAGTGCCTTCCCACCTAGGGGTGTCCTGGGAGCTGTGGTGCAGCTGGATGGTGCAAAGCCCTCATTAACTCTGAGACAGGACCTGGCCAGCCCGTGGGGCACCCGGACCCCCCCACCACTGCCCTGGTGGGGGTGGCAGCTCCTGCACCTCAGCAGTGGTCTCAGTAGTGGAGTTCCTGGTCCCTGCAAGCCTGAGCCCAATGGGCAGCTGGAAGCCTGCAGGCTGTGGTGGTCTCCAGCAAAGGATGGTGGTCCTCTGGCTCGGGACAGCTGTTAACTGGTGCTGAGCCATGGGTTGTGCTCTGGTGCAGTTATCAAATTGCTCTGGACAGTGGTTTTAATCTTAAAAATTGCAAAATTATGAAGTGTGAGTGCTGGCCTCAAGGATGGTTTCTAAGATGATGTAAAGTGTTGCTGCTCAAGTGTCTGATCTGATGCTCAGTCCTTTCCCAGCCATGGCTCTTGGTTGCAAGTTCATTCATTCTTCCCCTTTGCCCCTGTTTGCATCTCCTCAGCTCTACCCCAGTTAAGGGTTAAGACTGCTCTCTCACCTGCACCCTTTCTGTTCCAGCTGTTTTCACCCAGCAGATCCTTCACTGGCTTGAACAGTTCCAATGACCACGTTCCTGCTGTCTCCAACACCCCGCTCCTCATAAGCTACCAGGTGAGGATTGGTGGGTGGACACCAGGCTCCTAACTGGGTAACGTGGTGGTGTGGAGGGGAGCAGTTCTGGCCATTTTCCCTTCAGAGCCAAGAAAAACAGGCAGATAAAGTCACTGCCCTTCTCCAGAAGTGTCTGACATTTCCCTTGGTGGAACCTCACTGTGTCAGATAATGATCTGGGCTTTCTCCACAGCTAAACCAGCACTGCCCAGAGCATCTGCTCTTCCTGGAACTGCCTGGCTTTGCTTTGTGCTGCTGAGTACCACCCTGAGTTTAGATCTGGGCCAGGTCAGGGGGCAGCTGGACAGGATTCAGGGAGAACATGAACATTTGGTCAATGCTGTGTTTCTTTTCAGTCTCAGGCTACTGCGGAGGAGGAGGATGAAGGTGAAGAGGAAGAAACAGAAGAGCTGGGGCAAACGGAGACCTATGCAGAATATGTACCCTCCAAGTGTGAGTGTCCTGCCATGGCATGGGTACATTCTGGTACCTCCACTGTGGACCAACGTAATGCACTGCTCCCTTACTTTCCTGTGAGCAGGACACTGTGTGTGCTGTGGCACATGCCAAGCTTGTGATTTTTCTAGAAAAACTCTGCCAGGGTGCTGATCCTTTGCTCGTGCTATGCTGATGCAACTGGACACTTATCTGTTGCTTGCTTTTGGGGGCAGGACTTGTTCCTGGCAGTCTGGCATTTCAATGGGACAGAAGAATAAGGTCCGGGCTTGTCTCTTCTGTCCCTGTGTCTCTTCTGTTCTGCTCCAGACTGTTCACACAAGGTCTGCAGGCCTTTTTCAGGTGCCCTTTAGGAGTGGAGAACTTGACTTGTCTGTTTTCTGTTGTCATTTAGCCAAGATTGGGAAACACCACCCCGACCTTGTGGTTGAAACGAGCACTCTGTCCAGTGTCCCCCCACCCGACATCACCTACAGCCTCTCCCTGCCACGCTCCGTTGCTGACAAAGGGTCACTGTCTGCACTACAGCTGGAAGCCATCATTTATGCCTGCCAGGTATGGGCTCCACCTTGTCCAGCTTGCACCAGAAAGAAACTGCCTTTTGTATGGGAGAGTGTTCAAGTGTGGTTTAAAATAATGTACAAGACAGGTGATGAAACTTGGGAAGCTTTGGCATGTGGCATTTTAAATGCCTTTTGAAAGGATTATTTGAAGCCGGGGGCTTCTGGGGGGTCCCAAAGAGGCAAGAACCCTTGACTTTTGGTGCAGCAAGCTTTACATTCTGGGGGCATGGGGACCTTGCCACTCATGAGCTTGGCCGTAGCGTTACCATTCCTGCTGTCGTTTGTCTGAGCAGGGAATGCCCTTGCATCAATGGGATGTGTGAAAGGGTTAAGTGGGGCTCTCACAAGCTCACATCAAAGCAAAGGCAAACCTGGTTTAATTTCCAGTTCTGTTCTTGATTTTGCAGCAACATGAAGTTTTATTACCCAATGGGCAGCGAGCTGGGTTCCTCATTGGGGACGGTGCTGGAGTTGGAAAGGGCAGGACAGTTGCGGGCATCATCTTTGAAAATTATCTGAAAGGGAGGAAGAAAGCCCTGTGGTAAGTAGTGGTGTTGGGGTTTTTTCTCTTTTCCCGTAAGACCTCGGAGTTAGCTTGGATCTGGGAGTAAGGAATTCCTTAGTGTTGATGTTGGCTTTGTAGTTGACTCATGCTGTGGCCTCGGGTAAGTCATTTCCACCTCTTGGTGCCTGTTTGCTGTCGGTGGAGCAGGAATACTTCCCCTGCAGCAGTGATGGAGCATGAGTCACTATGAAATAGCAGCTCGTGTCCTGCTTGGAGTGCAGTCTCAGGACTGTCCCACTGTCTCTGAACTCAGTGGAAGGGTGTTTGTGGATTTTCCCGGGTGCAGACTCGAGCCCCTGGAGCACAGGATTTCCCTGCAGCATCCACACAGCTTGTCCTCAGTGGCAGACTGGGCTCTGCTGTGGGGTCTGGGGTGTGTGGGCAGTTGGAAATGTGGCAGCTCTGCTCTCATGCTGGTGCTGTAGTCAGTGCTATTGACCACTGCAGGTGCCCTGGGTGTCTCCTTAGGAGGTAACCAGCCCCATGTCTTGCTTTGCAGGTTCAGCGTCTCCAATGATCTCAAGTATGATGCTGAGAGAGACCTGAAGGACATCGAGGCCTCCCACATTCCTGTGCATGCTTTGAATAAGGTAGGGGGAGAAGCTGAAACGGTGTCCTGGAAAATCAGCAGTTCCATGGATCCACCTTAGCATGTAAAGCAGCAGCTGCTCAGCCTCCTCATGGCTGGTGGCAGAGGCAGGAGATTGCTCGCTGTTCCCTTCTCTCAGCTGCTCTTCCCACTCTGGACTCTGTGCTATTTTTATACAGAGCTGTGCTGTCAGCACAGAGCTGTTCCCTGCAGGGAGCAAGAGGGGTCTCCAGGCAAGTGCAGAGTACAGCAGGACTTGGACCTTTCTTGGCATTCCTGAGGAGTCCTGCAGAGGGAACATCTCCATCTCCTGTGAGATGTGGCCACCCTCTGCTCCCCTGGGCTGACATTTCCCAGTGTTGGTTTTTGTGGAACCTCTTTTCAGAGTGTGTGAGTGAGGGAGCCCGTGTGAGCACTCAGATGGGTGCCGTGGCTGAGCACGTGGGCATTCCCCCAGCACATCAGAGAGTTTTTGGATTTCCAGCTCTTCTGGGGGTGAACATGAAGTGTTTCTCAAAGGAAACGACGAGCAGTTGTGTGGTGGCCCTTCACAGGGTTCCTGTAGCCCATGCAGCAGCCCCGTGTCTGCCACATCTGTGCACTGAAACACTCCTCTGGTTTTTAATGATATTGAACAACCAGTCTTACAGATTCAGTGGAAACCTCATGCATTTGACACCTCTGAATGTGCTCCATGAAGGGGCTGAAAGGGGTGTTTGTTCTCAGACCAAAAGGGCTTTGAATGGACCTTTCTTCAAATCGGGACCGTGGGTTTTTTCCCTACCTTGTATTTTGTTACAGGGGGGACCCAGGACAGTGAGATGGGCAACATCTCACCTGGGCAAACAGAAGATAGTTTTCTGGAAGTAATTAAAACAGATGGGAGGGTTCAAAGCAAGTAACCATTCTGAACTGTGCTTGGAAAACACAGAGAGGCTTCATCTGGCCAGAAACTCAGTGTCCTTGCACAGTCTCCACATTTCACTGCGTGCGTCCAGATGTGCTGACACATTGGCTGGTGGAAATTCTCCAGACATTTAGAGTCCCTGTCATCACCCCATGTCAATGCCAAATAGAAGTCAGCTACCAACAGTCTTTTGTCCTTTCTGCTCTCACACTGGGTTTTGTCCCTGCAGGCAGGAGCGTGTCCTGCACGGTCACCCCACAGTCGGTGGCACTGATGGGCAAGGGCTGGGTGTGACACACTGGGGATGGTGGTGATCGTGTGTGCTCTTGTTCTTCCTCTTCCTGCAGATTAAATATGGTGACACAGCTACCTCAGAAGGAGTCCTCTTTGCCACTTACTCTGCGCTGATCGGGGAGAGCCAGGCGGGCGGGCAGCACAGGACACGCTTAAAACAGATTTTGGACTGGTGCAGAGAAAACTTTGATGGAGTTGTATCCTTTAAAAAAAAAACCAACCCAAAACTGGAGAGAGAAGAGTTGCGTGCTTGTGACAGTGCATCACCAAGGAACAAAGAGCTCGGGGCCATCTGAAGGCACTGGGAGCAGCCTGGTGCCTGTGGTAGATATTGAAATGCTGTAAGCACATGCATCCCCCCACACTCCTCTCTCCTCCTCCTCAGGCTGCAGTGTGAGTGGGAGGAGGGGAGGAACTGGGATTAACCTCTCCAGCATTCTTCTCCCTCAGCATTGCAAAGATAAGACACACCTTGGAAGTGAAGGGAGAGGGAGGGAGGGGATGACTCTGGGCTCTGAGGAGCACGGGACAAGGCAAACCCAACAGATGGGGAACGAGTCAGCCCTGTTGGTGCTGGGACTGGTTGTTCAGTTGGCTGGAGGAGGCTGGGTTGTCTTTTCTGTCTGCTCCCATCCTTAGGATGAAAATAGATCCTTTCTCCTTAACTGCCTTCCCCTCCAGATTGTGTTTGATGAATGCCACAAAGCCAAAAACGCCAGCTCTACTAAAATGGGCAAAGCAGTGCTGGACCTGCAGAACAAGCTGCCTCAAGCGAGGGTCGTCTATGCCAGTGCCACAGGTGAGCTGCTCTGGACATCGTGGGGGTGCTGTGTGTAACCAGTCACCAGTCACCTCTGACCTGAAGGATGCTCTTGAGATGTGAGCCCATACTCTGAGAGTACCCCTTGGTGCCAGCAGAGGTGGAAGGTGCTGCAGGGCTGGAGGGGACCCTAGGGTGCTGAGATCTGCCCCAAGACCCATCACTGCCCTTACTTGTGACATTTTGGCAAGACGGACTCATTTCTCTCCAGTTTAACTTATTCCTGGCCAGCTGTTCAGCTGTATGGTGATGGTTCCCAGCTTCCTGTAGGGAGAGCAATGTTTGGAAAGCTCCTTGGGTCTCCTAAGGCACGATGGCAAATCACTGTCCTCTCAAGAGTTTGCTTTACTTGAGTCAAAGCTATTCACAGCTGCTGTGGTTTTGCTGACAGTGAATTCTGTTCAAACAGGTGCCTCTGAGCCAAAAAACATGATTTACATGAGCCGCCTGGGGATCTGGGGGGAGGGCACCCCTTTCAGAGCGTTCGATGAGTTCCTGCATGCGATCGAGAAGAGGTAAGACACCTCCAGCATCCCTGCCCATGTGGGGTATGTGTTTTGGGACAGCCTTTGTTTGGGAAATGCATGCAGTGTCTTGAGGGCAGCTCAATCCAGGAGAGGTGGGTGCTGCCCTGCAGCAGATGAAGGGGTTTCACAGCTGTCTTCCTCTCCCAGGGGAGTTGGTGCAATGGAGATCGTGGCAATGGACATGAAAGTCAGTGGGATGTACATTGCCAGGCAGCTGAGTTTCACTGGAGTGACCTTCAGGATTGAGGAGATCCCGCTGGATCAGCAGTACAAGGTTGTCTACGACAAGGCAGCGAAGCTGGTGAGCAGTGGGGAGACCTGATGTTCAATCGTGCTTTGGGCACTGCCACTTTTATGTGGGTGGGTTTGAGGACCCTTAACGTGGCAATGACCACAAACTTGGTTTGTTCAAAAGAAAGAGAAGGGGTCCACGTGCTCAGCTGATGTAAAAAAATAATCTTACACTTTACACAGAATCACAGTGTCAGGGGTTGGAAGGGAGCTCGAAAGCTCACCCAGTCCACACCCCCTGCCAGAGCAGGACCACCCAGAGCAGGTCACACAGGGATGCATCCAGTTGGGGTTTGAATGTTTCTAGAGAAGGAGACTCCACAGCCTTTCTGGGCAGCCTGGCCCAGTGCTCTGGCACTGGCAGTGAAAAAGTTCTTATGTTCACCTGGAACCTCCTATGCTCCAACTTGCACCCTTGTCCTATCACTGGACATCACTGAAAAGAATCTTGTGAATTCTGCTTCTATTTAAAAGTTCCATATTTGCAAACCAGAGCTTGCCATGTCATGCTGCTGCAGAAAGGAGAGGATGCCCCAGACTGTCCATGCAGGAACACAGATACCGATGTTAAGTCGAATCTCCAGCCCCAGACTGCTCTGATCACCTCCTGCTCAGTGAATGCAGAGCACACTTAGCTGGGTCCTTGAGCCACATTTCTTCAACACCACTTTGTGAGCCAGATTCTGGATTTGGAAGTTTCCTGTGGTCTGAAATGAAAACTGGAATATTAACCCAGCCTGTCTCTGTGTTGTCTGCAGTGGGCAGAAGCCTTGATGGTGTTCCAGCAGGCAGCCGACTGGATCGGCTTGGAGTCTCGGAAGTCCTTGTGGGGTCAGTTCTGGTCAGCTCACCAGCGCTTCTTCAAGTATCTCTGCATTGCTGCTAAGGTCCGCCGGCTGGTCGAGCTGGCCAAGGAGGAGCTGGCCAAGGACAAGGTGTGGTATCCAATGGTGGCAGCAGCCATCAGTCCTACTTAGAATTATAGAATCATAGAGTCATTGTGGTTGGAAGGGACCTCCCGGGTCATCAAGTCCAATCACTTGATTGGGGATTTTTTTTTTGTGTGTTCTGCAACTAAAGGGAGTTAATTATGGTTCAGCTTGACTTGAAAAGCAATTTCAAACCTCTTTAAGGCTGAATCTCTCTCCAAGTTAGCCAGAATGCAGTGCAGTGGCCGGGTTTCTGAGAACATTCACAGTCAACGATGCTGGGGGGTGGACACAGCCTCATCTTCTGAGGCATTACTGCTGCTCATCTGTGGCAGATGTGGGCGAGCTGATCTGAAACAGTATTTGGAGTTATGTTGAAGCTAGAAGAGGTACCAGATCCGTCCTTTCATTCATCTGGATGCAACTTCGGGAGTTTTGGGCAGAAACCACCCAGCAAAGTCAGCTCGTGTGGTTGGAGTCATCCTCTCCATGGTGGGAGCAGGGGTACGGTTTGGGATGCTGAGAGGTTTGAGATGGTTCTTGATCAGGAGCCCTGCCACAGCCCAAACAGGTGTTTGGGACAGGGTCTAGGGCAGATGGACCTGGGACTGTGAAGTACAACCTTGTAAGCCTTCAGTGGGTTTCCCTGACGCCTCTCTGTGCCCTCCCTTGTCCTGCCCTGCAGTGCATCGTCATCGGGCTGCAGTCCACCGGGGAAGCTCGCACCAGAGAGGTCCTGGATGAGAACGATGGGCATCTAAATTGTTTTGTCTCTGCTGCAGAGTGAGTTGACAATCCCTGTTTTTCTGCTGGGGGTGGGTGTGCATGGGAGGCTGGAGATGTGCTGGGCAGAGCCCTGCCTGGGGGCCGTGTACCCATTGCAGTTCTTGCCATGCAGTTTCATGAGGTCTCGCCCTGCATGGGCTGTGAGTGCAGAGCACACAGCTGGGTCCTTCAGGCACATTGCTGCAACACAGCTTGGTGAGCTAGAGTCTGGATTTGGAAGTTTCCCGAGGTCCAAGCTTGCACGAGCAGCCTGATCCCATTGCCTACACACCACGGGGAACTGGCAGGGGTAAGAGAGCCAGGAGTGGGAGCTCAGCTGTAGTTTGTGTGGGTCTGACTGGAAAACAACACTGGTGACAACGAAGAAATGAGCAAGAGAACCTCAAGTGATGGCACAGGCTGGGGTGATGATGTGAGGTGGCATCACTGGAGCAGTGAAGGGAAGGAGTGCTCTGAGGAGTTCAGATTCACCAGTGTTGGCTTTCAGCGTGCGTACGAGGCAGGACCAGTGTCCTGGTTGGGTTCCCTTTGTTCCTAGCTGAAGGGCGAGTTGGTTGTGCCTGAAGGGAAGCCAAGGAGGGCTAGCAGCAGGAGTCCTGCTGCCTGGTCAGCAGAGAGTGAAGCTTATGCTCCCCCTTAGTTCTGCAGCCTTCAGAATGCCAGCCCGGCCCATGAACGTGGCTGTTCCTGCATGATGGGTCTTTCACCCATCTTTGTCTTTCACCAAAGGCTGGGACATCAGGTTGAGTTACATCTGCTCTGTTTGAAGTGACTTTGGAAGTGACTTCTAATGCAGGTGAAAGCAAGGGAAGATGCCAGGGGCAGTCTGTGTCTGCTTTAGGCCAAGCTTTCCTCCCTGGTTGACAGGGGCTGTGTTTTTCTGTGTCATTCAACCACCAGTTTGGTGACAGCGCACAAGACGAGTCCAACGCCTGCTTGGATTGGTTTGCTCACTTGGGTTGGTTTTCATGTCACAGAATTCAGAGGAATTGGGTCTGGCTGAGTCCATGGTCCCTTTGAGCCTTGCCCAGCTGTTGGGGGAGGAAGGGTCTGCAGTGACCACGCGTGCTGCTCCACTGTCCCCAGCTTGAGAGCTCTGCTGAGCAGCACTGGCCAGTAACTGTGTGTCTCCTGGCATCTGCTGAGCCTCCAGCTGCAGCATCCTGGTTTTACAGCACTTCAGGGGATTTCTGGAGGGGGGGAGCGTGCCGGGAAGGAGCAGTTGTTTGAGAGATGCCGAGAAACGGGGTTAAAAATAAACAGATTGTTCAGTGGGTGAACACCAGCCCAGCCCAGCCCTCTGCAGGGAAGAAGGGGAGCGCAAGTGTCGGGAACACGAGCTGGGTTTCATGGCAGGGAGGTTCCAGACCTGAGTCTTTGCCTTTTGAGCCCAGGGCCAGCCCAGCACCAGGACCAAGGGGTCTGTCCTGGGGCTGTGTAACCGAGGTCACTGAACAGGCAGAGCAGGGAGTGGTGCTGCCTCTGCCTCCTGCACCCCGCACACCGAGGCTCTGGGAGCTCCCTCCCTGGCTCCCAGCACCCCCTGTTTCTCACACGGGGGAGTTGTCCTGTCTGTACCTCTCAGCTGTTGCTTTCAGCATTTTTTTTCGTCCAACCAGAGCTCCTTCTCATTGCACTGGGGTGCATCCCACCCAACACGGGCAGCATTGAAGCATTTGCTCTTTTATTTGCAGCACAGCCCACAGAAACATTTGTTTTCCACCTCTTATGATTTTCTCCATCGCCTGAAACCACTGTGTGTCTGTTTTGTCACCTTCCTTTGTTTCATGGACCCATGTCCAGTTAACCAGAGGACTTGGCACCAACCCTTGGTGCCCCTTGCTCCCCTGGCACAACCCTTTGGTGAAACACTTCGGGCTGAGCTGCTGCTGCTCCGGAGAGCCCCACTGTGCTGGTGCCTGGCTGGTCACCTAGTCGTTGTGGTGCAGGATTTACCCCTCTTTCCTGAAATGTGGTGCATCTCAAATACACGTTGCTACATGATAACCAGCAGATGTTCCTGTTCCTGGTAGCTAGAATAAATTTTGCATCTTACTTTCAGAGGCGTCTTTCTATCACTAATTCAGAAGCACTTTCCTTCAACCAAAAGAAAGAGAGAAAAAGGAACTGGCATTAAAAGAAAACGTAAGAGCACACTCCACTGCCCAGCATCTGACCTCCTGCCTTGCTGCTTCACCCCAGCCACTCAGCTTTTTCTTTTCCTTTTTTCCCTTTCCCTACTTCACGCTTTTTGCTGCTCTGCCCTGGTTTCGGTTTGCCCTCCCGCACATCTCCCGTCACGCTCTTCTCTTGCCTGGAGGATGGCAGCTCTGGGTCATTCACCCTTCCCTCCCCTCACCCCACCTCCCTGGCACAGCATAGGTCCTGGCCTCCACCTCCTGCCCAAGAGCTGATCCCCTCTGCCCGGTGCTGGGCGGGTGGCAGGGTCTGGGCTGCACATCTGAAGCCCTCCTGCAGCCAGGGGGGTTCTTCCACTACCCCTTACTTAGAGCTTGGCAGGTGTCCTGGGGAAAAATAAATCACTTCCCTGCCAAATTCTTGGCTGCAGCTGCAGGTAAGAAGAATTTTGGGATTTCTCCTCCAGTGGGATGTGGGAAAGGGGGCCGAGGGGGACAGCAGCACTGGCAGATGGTGGAGGTTGTCCTGACCCGCGGCTGTTGTGGAGCAGCCTGTGCGGGTGGGTTTGTGAACCCTCTCACGTGGCAGGGGCACATCTCACTGTGCTTGGAAATAAACAACATCCCGAACACACCGGCACCTTCCCGTGTCCCACACATTCCTCTGGAGGCAGTCAAACCTGCGGACTCCTTCCCTGGAGGAATCAGTGCTGCTTAGAGCTGGCTGTGTTCATCCTGATGTGTGCAACCCTGACACAGATTGCCTCGGTCTTCCTTTCTCTCTCTTCCTTTCTCCCCCTCCCTCTCCCTCCCCCTGTCCCCTCCCTTCCGAGCTGCCCCCACCCAAGAGGTGCTGTCTGTCCAAGATCAGCCTTTCACCTGGGGCACTCTCAGCTATTGTGTGACTTCTCCTCCTCCTGTTTCCGAGCTGGCTCTTGCTGTTCTGCATTGCTGCCCGAGGCTGGGGGCTCCCCCTTGACCCCACTCGCTCCCCCCTGCAGGGAAGCCGAGGGGCCGCTGTGCCAAGGCCCTCAAGGGCCTCTGTGACCCCATGGGTGTCATCAAGATCAGCGATGACAGCAGCACCGACTCGGACATGGGGCTGGACAGTGACTTCAACTCCTCCCCGGAGTCCGTGTTTGAGACGGACGATGTCATCTTCGTGGAGCACAGCTTCAACGGCTTCACCACCGAGGACAGAGGTGAGCAGAGCCCCCCCCAGTGCCCCACTGGCACAGGCAGTGGTGGACCAGGTGTGACCCTTCTGGGGGGCTCTGCCCAAGGGGGTGCGGGGTCACTGGGCTGGCGTCAGGAGTCTCTCTTGGTGTTTTCTTGGATCTTGGCTAGATTTTATCCCGTGATGGTCGGACTTGTGAGGTTGATTCACCCTCAAGTGATGGTGTCTTTGCTCATCAGGCCCCCAGAACCCTTTGGGACAACTTTTTCCCCCCCTTCTCTGATTTTCATCACTCTGAACTTCTGCATTTTACATTGCAGGCAATTTTCACATGCTGCCTCCCCAGAAAGAGATGCATGGCCTGAGAGAACTAGAACACGTGGAGAAGATGAAGCAGGACCTCCTAGCAAAAGTAAAAGCACTGGGCAAAGAGCTACCTCTCAATACCTTGGATGAACTGATCAATCACTTTGGGGGCCCGGAGCACGTGGCTGAGGTACTCCTCACAATCCAGGGTATTTGGTGGCACTGGGAGACAGGACGAGGGGCCAGCAAAGGGGTTCCTGCTGGCAGAGGGTTTCTTCTACTCACTGTCTGCAAAAGCTGTTGAGAATTGACTTTCTGAGTGGACTTGCTGCACTGTGCAGGTCTCTCCCCTGTGCTGACAGCCTCTGTCTCTCCTGTGTGGTGTGTGCAGATGACGGGGAGGAAGGGCAGGGTGGTTTGCAGAGCAGATGGCTCCGTCATGTTCGAGTCTCGTGCAGAGCAAGGGCTCTCCATCGACCATGTCAACCTGAAGGAGAAGGAGCGTTTCATGAAAGGGGAAAAGGTGAGTTGGATTCGAGCTGAGGAAACCTCCAAACATCTGCATGGGAGGGAGGGAGACTCTGCATGCGGGTGCCCTACCAGCCTCAGGCCACCAAGGCTCTGTCTATCTGACCTGCTGGAAGGTGACAAGGAGTCCCGGGTCCCTCCTCGGCCTGGGGAGTGGTGCTTTGGGTCATTTCTTGAAGCAGTTCTACAGATGTCCAGGAATCTCTCTCCCCATTCTCACCCGTTGTCTCTCTCCCTTAGCTTGTAGCAATAATCTCGGAGGCCTCCAGCTCAGGGATCTCTCTCCAAGCAGACAGACGGGTGAAAAACCAGAAGCGCCGGGTGCACATGACCCTGGAGCTGCCCTGGAGCGCAGACCGGGCCATACAGCAGTTTGGTGAGGGCTCTGTCTCCTTGGTCACTGTCCCCTTCCCTGAGCATGGCTCAGGCCATGCAGCCCCGGGCAGGGGAGAGGCCAGGATGGACGTGCAGACACAAAGCAGTTGTGACTGATTTATCCTGTGGGGAGGGTTCGTGTGGGCTTCAGGAGGGGTTTGCAGTGTGGGGAGGGGGAACCCTCCCATACCTGTCAGCAGCAGGTCCCCTGGGGGGTTCTGTGCCACCCCAGGAGGCTCTGGGGGAGGGGAAGGACGGTTCCTCAGTACCTGAGCATGGAAGACAATGCACACCCTAGCTCAAAGTGGGCAGTCAAGGGCTGTAACCTCAACTCTGCCAAGGTCCCAGCAGCAGCAGGGTGATGAATGTGACTGTGTCCCCATCCTTTTCCCACAAAGAGTGATCTTTGGAAACCAGCGTGACACGAGAACTTGTTTTGGCTCTTACCTCCTGCTCACCTTCCCTTCTCTTCCCTTCTCTTCCCTTCTCNCTCCTGCTCTGTGTCCCTGCAGGTCGGACACACCGGTCGAACCAGGTCTCTGCTCCAGAGTACGTCTTCCTTATCTCCGAGCTGGCTGGGGAGAGGAGGTTTGCATCCATCGTGGCAAAACGTCTGGAGAGCCTCGTAAGTGTCCTGCAGAAGAGAGATCAGCATCTCAGTCCCAGTTCTCTCTGAAGAGCTTCCATTTTGGACCATTTTGGGGCCATTTTGGTGGGGATTGGGTCACGCCCAGCTGAAGGCATTGCAGAAGGATTTCAGCATCCTGGGATTTGGGAAAGGGAATGAAGGAGAATATGTAACCAAGGCATCAGGAGGAATTTCAGGGAAGCAGAACCCAGTTCCAGATGCTGGAATTCCCCCACTGTTACAGGAGCAGAAACCCATCTGTTTCCAGAAAGCTGATGAAATAATTCATGGAATAATGAATTTGTCTTTGCTTCATTTTCTTCACTTCTGATAAATCCCCAAATGCTTCGGTGAAGTGTTGGGATTCCAGGGGAACACTGCCTCCCCACAGCACGTCTCCACCCTGGCCTTGTCCGAGGTGCCTTTGGTTGTCCCCTGGTGTTTTGCAACAGCTGAAAGTAAGAAGGTTTTGTTTGGTCTCTCTTGCCAGGGGGCCTTAACCCACGGAGACCGCCGGGCCACCGAATCCCGGGACCTCAGCAAGTACAACTTCGAGAATAAGGTAACTTGGGGCTGTTCCCAGGGAGGCTCAGCCCAGGAGGGGTGGAAGTGGTTGGCGAGTGCCTTCAGTGGGAGCTGGAGCCAGGAAGGTCGTTGCTGGCATCTACAGGCAGGCTCTGGCTTAGCAGCCACCTCCCTGCTTGGACACCCTTGTAGAGCAGCCAGAACCAAGTTCATAACCGGCTTCCCCTTGGCACAGGCACCTCTTTGCAGCCCATGAACTCGAAGGAGGGCTGCTTCAGTGTTCAAAAAAGGGGTTGATGAGGCACTTGAGGCCATGGTCTAATGGTCAGGAATATGATGGGATAAAGGTTGGACTTGATGACCCTGGAGGTCCCTTCCAACCATAATGATTCTATGAGTCTATGATTCCCTGGAGCTGGTGGCCTTCCCTGGAGCTGGTGGCTTTCTCTGCAGTGCCAGCAGAAGCTGGGCAGCCGGTGGAGGTTCATCCCATGGGTAACTTCTGTCTCCTTTCGCAGTATGGGGCTAAAGCACTGGACAGAGTTCTCTCCACCATCCTCAGCCACACAGAGAACCGAGTTCCTGTGCCCAAGAGCTATGACAGAGGGGAGGCTGCGTTTTTCCATGGTAAGAACATCACCAGCTCTGGGTTCTGCTGCATCTTGCTGGCCGGGTTGGTCTCGGGTTTGGGATGCCAGAGGGACTGAGCAGAAGGTCAGAGAGGGGACAGTACCTGCTCAGTGGTGAGCAGGGTGAGTGGCTGCCCTGGTGCATGTCCCCCTGTCAGGCGGGGAGGGAAGAAGAGCCTGGGAGAGGCTGAGCTGTGAAATAATGGCACAGCTGGAGGGGAAGCAGCTCCATGGGGCTGCCCGGGGGGAGGCTTAACCCAAAAACCCACAAACTGCCTTCCACCCTTCCAGAAATGAAGCAAGGTCTCATCTCTGTGGGGGTCTGCTGCAATCAGATGAAGTATGGCACCGTCTCCGTGGAGAAGGGTATGTGTCAAGCTTCTCCTGCCCAAAGCAGGGGAGAGATGAAAGGGATGGGGGTGTCAGGGCTCACCCAGTCTGTCTGCAGCCTCCAGGGGTGTGCTGTGCAGCTGGGGGGGATGTTTGCTTGGAGGGGAAGGTCCTGCTGGGATTAGCTGGTGCTGGAGAGAACTTCCCTGCAGCAGCCTGGCAGCTGACCACAGCCTGGAGGAACAGCCCTGGGGCTGCTCTCCTGTGCCTTGGGAAGGGACATTGGGTGGCTTTGTTAGGTGGCTCCCTGTGGGACCATGCTGGTGGGCTCCATGCCTGGCTATGCTACATTCCCTGACCCACTGTGCTCTTGCAGACTGCTCCATCACCAAGTTCCTGAACCGCATCCTGGGTCTGGAGGTGGACAAGCAGAACATGCTCTTCCAGTATTTTTCTGACACCTTTGACTATCTGATTGAAAAGGACAAGAAGGAAGGCAAATATGACATGGGCATCCTAGGTATGGAGAAAGTGGGGTGGCCAGGCCTCTCCCTGCTGCACCCCTGAGGTTCTTTGCTCCTCTCTGTGCTGACTGGTGGTGGTGGCATGGCCATGGCCATCTCGGGCACTGCGGTGTCCCCTCACAGCACAGATCCTGAGACTCTTGCAGGGAGAGGAGGTGGGACGGGAGGATGTGTCTCACAGCAGCCTTTTCCTCTTCTACAGATTTAGCCCCAGGAGTGGATGAGATCTACGAGGAGAGCAAGGAGGTCTTCCTGACCCCTGGGCACCCGCAGGATGGGCAGGTCGTGTTTTACAAGGTAGGCAGATGCACAGCTGTCACTGCAGCCCAGTCTCCTCCAGGGCTTGCTGGTCTGGGGCTGTGAGCTGCTGGTTCCCTGCCCCGTGGCTTTGTGTCATGTTTGTGTCACATCTGCCTTGGCCGTGAGCAGGTGACTGATGCTGGGGGTTGCACAGAGGAGACAAGGAGAGGCCCTGGGGGCTCCGGGCTGCTTTACCCAGCCAGCCAGGCTGGCAGTGCCCCTTTCCAGGCTGCAGCAAGTTTGTGTTGAGGGTGGGATTTGTGAGACAGACCCTGGTGCGCTTGTCCTGCCCCCCGAAGTCACAGATTCCCTTTGTTTTTCCCTGCTCAGATCAGTGTCGACAGAGGCTTAAAGTGGGAGGAAGCCTATGAGAAGTCACTCAAGCTAACAGGATCCTTTGATGGGTTCTACCTCTCCTACAAGGTGGGTCCCTGGGGTGGCACCTCAGCTCGGAGCGTGACTCCAGCAGGAGAAGGTTTGCCATGGCACGAGAGGTCTGTGTGTCACCTCTTGCTGGGAGATGCCTCCAAGAACCTCTGTCCTGGAGGGAAGGGGGTTGGTGTAGAGAAAGGGGCTTGGGGAGAGGGGCTGGGACTGTAACTGTGGCTCTACCCTGGCAGATGCGAGGCTGCAAGCACACCTGCCTGCTGGCAGAGCAGAGCCGTGGGAAGAACTTCATCCTCTACAAGCCAAATATTGGGAAGCAAAGCCAACCTGAGAGCCTGGACAGCCTGCAGAAGAAATACCGGCGGGTAGGTGGGAGCTGCAGCCCTCCAGCGTGGGGAGAGGGGAAAAACCTTTCAAAGGGTGGCTTTGGAAGCAGGGGTGGCTTTGGAAGGACATTTACTGTGACCCCTTGGTGGCTCCTTGTGCCCCATGGTGGGTCGAGCAGAGCTGGTGGCAGCACCCTGGTGTCCTGAGTCCCAGACCTGGATTTCCCATCCCGGCTGTGTGTTCTAATGCCATGTGCTTCTTCTGCAGGTGCTGCCTGAGGAAGCCAAGGAGCACTGGGAGAGCAGTTACCTCTTCTCCCTGACGAACTGTAACCATGCTGTCTGGTAAGGGCATCTGCAAGGGCTCTGCTGCCCTCCCCAGGGCAGGGCAGGGCTCGGGGAGGGGTTGGGGGGTCCTGCCCTGCCCTGCTTCTCCTGCTGACTCTGGTGGTTTTCTCCTGTCCCAACTGAAGGAACAGGAGCTGCAAGCTGATCCAGGAGGGGAAGGAGTGCTTCCAGGGCATGCGCCTGCGCCACTACTACATGCTGTGCGGGGCCCTGCTGCGGGTGTGGAGCAGGATTGCCAGCATCATGGCAGACATCACCAACACCAGCTACCTGCAGATCGTCCGCCTCAAGACCAAGGAGCAGAAGAAACAAGTTGGTGGGTGAAGTGCTGGAAGGGAGAGGGGAGCCAGGACGTTTTAGCAGAAGGAAGAAGGGGTCCAGCTGCCCAGTCCCTTCCTCAAAAGGGACTTATCCTGAGCTGGAAGCACCTGCTGCTTAGGTGACCCCGTGGGAAGGAGGGGAGCTGGGGTGGCCCTGCTGTGTGTTTGGGCACTGGGTGTGAGCCAGGCCTGTGCTGCCCCTCCCTGCCCGTGGGAAGTGGTGCTGGTGCTGCCTGTGATGAGCTCCAGCCATGGAGCTGCTTCTGCTCTGCTCGCAGTCCCCTCTCCCCACCCTGCAGGGGGGAAGCGGGGTGGGAGTGCTTGGCACATGGGCCCCAGTGCTGCTGCCACCCCTGTGTCCCCACAGTGCCCCGTCCCTTCCCGAGGTGCTCTGGGGACTGATGCACGTTCCTCCCCTAGGGATCAAGATTCCCGAGAGCTGTGTCCGGAAGGTGCTGGAGGAGCTGAAGCAGATGGACGAGAACGTGAAGCGCAAGCACAGCCGACTCCTCCAGGCCCAGGAGCAGAGCCCCCAGTTCCCCCTGCCACTGCCCATCCTGCCCCAGCCCCTGGACCTCACGCAGACGGGACCCAGGGTCTCCCTGCCCAGGCATTCCCTGCGCCAGGACGAGATCCTGGACTTGACCTACAGCCCTCCCAGCAGCAACAGCATTCCCGACGTGGTGATGAACCCCGAGCCCGGCGCGTTGTGCTTCCCCCCAGATCCTGTTCTCCAGCCACACCAGCAGCACCGATTGCCCTTCAGCTTCAGCCACCCTTCTGCCTTCAAGAGCCCAGCCCCTGTCCTGGAGGGGAATGTGCCTCTGAGCTCCTCGCTGCAGGAGCCCCTGCCCCTGCCTCCCCCGGGCCCCCTGCAGACGCTGCAGCAGCAGCAGCAGGAAGATTTCATCCAACAGGACGGGAATATCAACTTTAGAGAGATCCTGGAGGAGATGCTGAGGACGTTGAATGGGGGCCCCCAGGAGAACATGCTCCCCCAGGAGCGCCAGAGCGTGATCCAGTTCAGTGGGCCCTTCCCAGACTTCTGAGAGCCAGCTGGGCACGCTGGGCAGCGCTCGGCCACGGCAGAGCCACGTCCTTGGGTGCAGAGGTGAGAGCTGGGGAGCCCTGGCTTTTCTACTGGTTTGGACTGACCCTTTTCTGGTTTTGAGGGATGAAAGAAACCCTATAGCTCCTTAAAGCAAAGTTTATTTATATATAATATACAGGTGGGCATGTATAGATTTGTACATAACACACTTGGGGGGAGCTGAGTGCTGCCAAGTTCAACTGATGGGGACCCGTGGTCTCTGCTGTGTCCGAGTCCTGCTCTGAGGTCAGTGCCCCTGTGGCCTGAGGGGCCCCCTCCTCTGTCCCCAGCCCCCCCAGACTACTGAGTCCCCGTGCTGGGTGGTGCCTCCCCAGCCCTCGGCCCCCCCGGAGCTGCTGACCAAACCGTGGTGGCATCGGCTGCTGCCGGCGCCCCCAGCCCTGCCAAGGACCTTGGGGCTGCTCTGAGGGCCGGGCTGGAGGGGGATGGATCCTGTCCTGGGGGAGTCGGGAGCCTCTAAGCTCGATGTTCTCTGCGTGGGGCTGAGCAGAGAGGAGTGAAGCTGCCAGTGCCAGCTCTGCCCTCACCCACCCCTTGGGGCTGCACCGTCTGTCGGGGTCGTGGCAGAGCTCGGCCATGGAGGGACCAGGGGGCCACACATCCCCTCAGCCTGTCCTGCACTTTAGCCTCCCAGAGCACCATGGTGGCTCCTTGCTGTCCCGTGGTGTCCTTTCACCTGCCCCCTGGCTGGTCCTGCCCCACGGGGCTCATCCGTGGTTGGACCATGGCCATTGGACCCCCCTCCCAGGACCTGCCCGGAGCTGCTCCCCGGGGAGCACCAGGATGGGCACCACTGCTCATGCTGCAAATTCACCCTCTGATACCAAAGAGCAAAGTTCTGCTTTGCACAGCACTGCCCCAGCCAGCCCCCAGCCCCTGGGCCAGCTGCCTTCTCCCAGGGCAGGGTGGCCTCCAGCCTCCTCTGGCACCGTCCCTGTCCCAGCAGCATCTCCCCTCGGCAGGTCCCGGGGAAACTCTCTCTCCTCTCCTCTCCTTAACCCAAGGAGTCTGGCAGGAACGCTCCAGGCCTGGCAGCTCCTCTCCTCTGTTCCTCCTTTTCTCTGCCTTGGGCTCACCGAGGGGTTTCCTCGGAGCAGCACCGGGATGTTTTCAGGGGAAGGATGTGAGCCCTTCCCTGGCTGGCCCGAGTCCTTCCTCAGGGAGGAGCTGGGGAAGGGGCTCCAGCCAGGAGAGGCTCTGCTGGGGTCCCCCATGCCCCAACAGGTCCCTCTTGGGGGGGCTGGGGCTTTGCAGTGGAGTCTCCTCCTCCAGGCAGAGACCCCCAACCCCCCCGTGTCTCCCCAGGGCTCTGGGACTGGCCAAGCACCCCATTTGCAACTGGGGGAGAGCTTTGGGAATGGACACCTCGTGCCTGACCCACACCGTGCTCAGGTGGGCTCAGTGTGGGGGTGCTCTGGTCCCTGCCCCTGGTTTTGGGGGGCTTGTCCTTACCCCCCCCCAACCTCCCCAGCTGGCCCCCACCTCCTGCCCGGGGTCAGGGGAGTTTTTCTGCATTCAAGGAAACCTCCTTAGCTCAGAACAAACACCAAAGATGGGGACCCCCCNAGACCCATCCCAGCCCACACCACTCATGGAGAGGCCCTGGCTTCACCGTGTCCCAGGAACTCACCGAATCCTCAGCAAGGAGAGGAGAGGACGCCAGGAACACCCATTTCAGAGAGGCTCAAACTCAGGAATAGCGAGGGGGGGTTCTCTGACCTTAAAATATGCAATTCCCCCTTTCCCTCATCTCTGGGAAGACAGAGAGCACCTTTGAGGACGCCTTTCCCTGCCCCGATCCTGTGTTTTTGTCAGGGTTAATAATATGTAACGATATCTTTTAACTAAATTATTACACCATTGTCCTACTGATTGTCTGTATTTTTAAATGAACCCCTTTTTTCTTCCCTCCCACCTTTTTGTTAGCACTTTTTAATCCGCTTGTTGGTTGTGTTTTGTTTTTTCTATGTGTATTTATAATTAATTGAGATGTATATATGTAAAGAGATTGGGTTGTTGTTTTTTTTTTTTTTAGAAGATGTGCCTTTGACTAATAATTCCTGGATTTTCTACTTGCCTCAGGATAGTTTTTCATTCTGCTCAGTAAAAACAGAAAGGAAGCCACACATCTTGAGATTTCTGGCAGTCCCAGCTCTCTGTCTGTCTGTCCGTCTCTCCGGAGGTGTAGACCTGCCCCAGGATCCCCCCTGGGACTCGGATCAGGGTAGGAACCTCGAGGGGACTCCAGCCCTTGGGTTCATCTCTCGTGTCACCAGCTCTGTGGTGGTTGAGGGCCATTGTCCCCCACCACCCCCTTCGCCCCAGGTGTGCGGAGGAGGATCCTCCCTGGAGCCCAGCCAGGCTCTGGCATTCCATGAGGCTGCTCCTGCCTGACTTTGCTGAGGAAAACACAGATAAAGGAGCTGCTGTTCAGGCGTGTTCCTTCAGCAGGAGCTGGGACATCTCACCCGGGCACGGCCAGCCCCGCTCAGTCTCCATGGGAGGTGGGATGGGGGTGAACCATGGGTGCTGGGAAGAGGGGAGCAACTCACACCAGGGGGGCTGCGGGGTCAGGCTGGAGCAGGACCCCCCCTGGCAGGAGCAGGATCCTCCCTCCTGGCATCCCTGATGTGCTGGGATCAGGCTGTGGGGGGACCTCAGCAAGGACCCTGGTGGGGCATCTCCTGATCCCACCCTCGGCCCTGCAGTGAGCACAGAGATCCCAGTGGGGGCTGTGGATGTGAAGGGGAGACCCAGATCCTAGAGGAGAAGAGGCAAAGCCCCTGGAGAACATGAGCTCTCCCTTCCTGGGAGCCACTCGTCCCCGTGGGCTTGGCTGGACGTGGCTGTGCCTTTGCAAGCACCAGCAACTCCCCACAGCCCTGACCCTGCCACTGGGCACAGCTCGGGCTGCCTGGGGCATTCCCAGTGTGTCCCAGCACAACTTGTTTGTGTTGCAGCAATTGTCCTGGCAGTGCCTTGTGCTACAGCTGGAACCGGCCCCGGTGCTGCCGGGGGTATTGGTGCCAGGGGGGAGAGGGGGGGTGGGTGGGTATCAGGGCCCAGGCAGGCGCTGTCTCCAGCTGCAGCGAGAGAAAAACAAGAGGATTGCCTCAGGGGGCAGAGCCCTGTTGGGTCAGGGCCCAGCACCTTCCCCCTGTGAGTCCCTGGGGAGCAGGCGGTGACCTGGGATTNAGGCGCTGTCTCCAGCTGCAGCGAGAGAAAAACAAGAGGATTGCCTCAGGGGGCAGAGCCCTGTTGGGTCAGGGCCCAGCACCTTCCCCCTGTGAGTCCCTGGGGAGCAGGCGGTGACCTGGGATTTGAGCCTGCCCCCCCCTCACCACTAATGAGGATTATCCCAGCCTTGCGCAAGCTCTCGGCTCCCTTGCAAAGCTCCAGATCCTCCCCCAGCCCCCACACAGACACCACTGGGCATTTCTAACACTTTTTTATTGCAAGGGGACACAGGCCCTGCCGCACGCCCGCAGGGAAGGGCTGCCCAGCAGCAGCCACCGCTGCCCCGTGGAGCTTCTTCCAGCAGGTGCACGCCAGAAGGTCAGGGCTGCCCCACCAGCAAGCTGGCTTGAAGGCAGCCCGTCATGGGGGCTGGGGGAGGCTCCACGGGAGCAGGAGGGGCTGGGGGGGCCAAGGGGCAGTGCAGGGAGGGAGGAGCAGCTCTACAGGTAGGGGGGCAGGTCCTTCTCGATCACCTGTTGTGAGAAGAAGAGAGCACGGTGCTGGGAGAACATCACCGCCCCAAAAACCCCACCCCAGAGCAGGGCTGAGCCCCAGCACTGCCACGTTTCTCCAGGGGTCAGGCAGAGCCCCAGGGGTCAGGCAGAGCCCCAAGGGTACTTACAGAGGGATCCTCCATGGGACTGTACCTCTTCACCACTTGGCCCTCCCGGTTAATGAGGAACTGTGGAGGTGAAGCAGTGCTGGGTGAGTGGGGGGTGGGCAGCAGAGGGGCCCTGGGAGCTGCAGGGCTCAGGGTACAGGGACCAGGATAGCACTGGAGCCCCGTGGGATGCTCCCACCCAACAACCTGTGTGTGAGACTCTCCCTGCGGTGCCTCAGGGACCCCCCCCCAGCGTGACCCAGGCGAGATGGGGGAAGGTGGCCATGTCCTACCTTAGTGAAGTTCCATTTTATTGCACTAGGAGAGAAAAAACAGAAGTGAGACCATGGCAGAAAGCACCCATCCTCATTACAGCCAGGCCACCCCCACACTGCCTGCCGGGGTGGCTTCTGCAGCTCTCCCCCACACTCACTTGCCCAGGGTGCCCCTGCCCTTGGGCTGCTCCTTCATCCACTTCCACAGGGGGTGGGCATCATCCCCGTTGACGTCCACCTTGCTGTACATATCAAACTTCACACCGTAGTTTTGAGCAAATGCCTTGATCTGAGCATCGTCCCCGGGCTCCTGGGGAGGCAGCAGCAGGACGGGGGGGGGGGACAGGACACCCCATCAGCACCCCGGGGCCATGTGCCTGGCCCACACCCCACTCCCCCTCGTACCTGTTTGCCAAACTGGTTGCAGGGGAAGCCCAGGATGCGTAAACCCCTCTCAGCGTAGCGGGCGTGCAGGTCCACCAGCTGAGTGTAGTTTACAGCAGTTTTCCCTCATTTCGAAGCCACGTTGGTGATGATGCAGACGTAGCCTCTGGCAAAGGGGAAGGTGAATCCAGCGGGAGCGGGCGGGCGGCCCCACACCCACCCCAGGGTGCCGGTAAACAACCGGTGCTCCCGGTTACGTTCATAGAATCACAGAATC
>VZRW01010362.1:0-15928 GCA_013398125.1 Aegotheles bennettii
GAAGCGGGATTGGTTGGCGGCGGGGTGGCGCAGTGCATTGTGGGGCGGCGGTGGCGCGTGGAGAGGGAGGGGCTGATGGCGGCCATCGGTGTCCACCTGGGCGCGAGCTGTGCCTGCGCCGCCGTCTACAAGGTGAGAGGGGGGAGCGGGAGCGGGAGCGGGGCTCGGTTCTCTCTGCTCCCGCAGGGCGCTGCGGGGGCGCGCAGCCAGGGCGCGCNNNGCTCCCGGCGGGGCCGCTCACGGCGGGGCCTCTCCCCGCAGGACGGGCGCGCCGATGTGGTCGCCAACGATGCCGGGGACAGGGTGACGCCCGCGGTCGTTGCCTTCTCGGAGAGCGAGGAGGTGAGGCGTCCCGGCAGGGGGGCGGGGGGGCGAGCGCTGCCGGCCGCTCACCTCTTGCCTTGGTGTCCATGCAGGTCGTGGGCTCGGCGGCAAAGCAGAGCAGGATCAGGAACGTTTCGAACACCGTGGTGAAAGTGAAGCAGATCCTCGGGCGGAGGTACGGGAACGGTGTGAAGCGCAGGGTGGGAGGCTCGGGTTTGCCCATCAGAGCCGGTCAGGGGAGTGTGGGCTCAGCACTGGTGCTGAGCGTGCTGTGGTGTGACAGCAGCCGGGTTAACCTGGCCGGGACAGGAGGGCAGGTCCGGGCTTAAAAACTCATTGTATTGGGAACTTACTGTTCCACACTTCGTTTCAGGAGTAGGGAGACGTGTAGTGTTTTATATCTTAGTAAAAAGTTTCATATATGTATTATTGAGATGTACTCAGGGTCCTCAACTAAACCACTTTGTTGTTACCTGGATGTTTTCCTGTGGCTAAAACCCACTGCTGTTTTATTTGCATGAGATTTTGTATCGACCTTTTCTCACAATTGTGGAACACTTTGACCTAATGCTTGCTGTGATCCTTCAGTGAGCAGAGCTGTGACACTGGCACTGGCAGTTGCAGTGATGCTAGAGCTAAACTTGTAGGTTTAGATTTAACATCAGGGGTGCAACAAAGCTTTCCAGTGGTAACCTAACTGTGTGTTACAACTCTTCCACGGAAAGGAGCTGGCAAGATGCTGTCCTTTCTGATGTACTTCACAGCACTCTGCAGATGTGTGACTTCACATAGTTAGTAGAGGATTAAGGACATTCAACTTATTAGGTACTGATCTCCTCACTCCTGTGACCAGTGACAGGACCCAAGGTGACAGCAGGAGCTGAATCAGGGGAGGTTTAGGTTGGATATCAGGAAAAGGTTTTTCACCCAGAGGGTGGTTGAGCACTGGCACAGGCTCCCCAGGGCAGTGTCACAGCACCAAGCCTGGCTGAGCTCAAGAACCATTTGGATGATGCTCTCAGGCACATGGTGTGACTGCTGGGGTGTCCTGCACAGGGACAGGAGTTGGACTCGATGATCCTGCAGGGACCCTTCCAACTCTGCATGTTCTGTGATTCTATGATTCTGCTGCTGTCACATTACTTCAGTCAATGGAACAAAAGTGCCACTGAAAATCTTTTATGATTATTATTGGGGATAGCAGGTTAAAATAATGTGTTGAGGTTTGTTTTCTCTTTTCACTCACTAGAAGGTATTTTTTTCTATGATTAGTTTGGGGAAAGGGGATTAAAACATACCAGGAGTCAGGACTTGGGTTTTATTCTCCTGTGTAAATGTATCCGTAGAGTAGAAACGGGAATTTTGGTTGAAGCATAGCTTTGTGTGCTGTAGACGTTACAAGGAATATCAGCAAGATGAACTTGTGCAATTACCCTTAGGCATATGATTTACTTTGTTATTTTGAATGTGTCTCCACAGCTCTGGTGACCCACAGGCAGAGAAATACATTGCAGAAAGCAAATGTTCAGTGAGTATGATCCAGCGTTTTTCTGTTGTTCTCAGAATAACTTGTATCATTTTTATGCTGTCCTTGGCATTGTGTCACACCGTGTTGGAGTTCTGTAGCGATCAGCTCTCACTATATGAGGTTCATTTGCTGCTGTGTAGAATGTTTCTTGGTTTATAAAGCAGAGAACTTCACGGTGTTCTGAGATCTGCCATCATGATGTGATTCAACAGAAAAACTATGAATACCTCTTGGCCATTCTCAGAAGGCATGAGTCTCAGTATGTTTGGGTGATAGCATCGTGGTGTTTCTTAGCACTGGTAGAAGATGCTCAGGTCACAGCACCTTGTGATAAACGTGCTTAACCACTTGATTTAATCTAAGTATTTAATGTGGATAGTACTGTGCTTGTTACTGAAAATGTTTTCGCAAAACAAGAGAAAAATGACCCTGGAAAATGCATTCCTAAAGAAGGAACAAGGGTTTTTTTCCTGGTTTTCAACTGTTCGTCTTGACGCACTTATCTAAACAGTTATTTTTCATTATGGAATGTAAGCAGGCAAGTACTTTTGTTCTAAACATTGCTTTTGTACTAAGGAAGACTCCTTAATGGAAAAAGGAAGTCTGAAGTCTTTAAGTCTGTATGAATGTCTGTTTGATAACACGAGTGGTTTTTATGGTCTTTGATAAGCATCTTGGAAGCATTTATTTTCGTGTAGTAGAGTACTAATGCAGGAAGTATTTACACAGTCCAGCGCTTCTTATTTGAACAGAAACTAATAAGCATTACTTTTTGTTAATAACCAAATTATCTGTCTAACAAAGATATGTTGGCTTTGTTTACAGGTAATTGAGAAGAATGGAAAACTTCAATATGAAATAGATAATAAACTTATTAACCCAGAAGATGTGGCAAAATTGATTTTCAGTAAAATGAAAGGTATATAATGAGTGAAATCATAACATATTTTAATTTTTAAATCTATCCTTGTATTTTTAAGATGTGGTACATTTTTTTTCTTCTTTTAATCAACATGTTTTGCCTCTGTTTATAAACAGAAACTGCTCAGTCTGCATTGGGCTCAGATGTAAATGATGTTGTTATCACTGTGCCATTTGATTTTGAAGAGAATCAGAAAAATGCCCTTGGGTAAGAGGATTAAGTTTTTTCTATTACTTAACATGCCTAAAGCAGCTCCCTGGCAGATCAGCAACGGGAATTCTCCTGCTGGACTTCAGCTTGTGACTATCAGTCAAGACATTGGGATGTTATTTGAATTGGGAAAACGAAAGTAGAGGATAAAAATCCTGACTTTAGAAACTTGTCATGGAAATCACTGCTGTAACCAAAATTAAATTCTGAATCAACTGAAGTGAGAGGGAATTTTGGTATCATCAGGGATAGAATGTAATTTTGGATGTGTTATTTCTAGTGAATCAATGTCCACTTTGAAGTGCAAAAAGT
Organism: Aegotheles bennettii; assembly: GCA_013398125.1. Lineage (NCBI taxonomy): Eukaryota > Metazoa > Chordata > Aves > Caprimulgiformes > Aegothelidae > Aegotheles > Aegotheles bennettii. The sequence continues at coordinate 3,297 of VZRW01010362.1, forward strand.
TTCTCAGCCCTCTTCCATAACTTCCCACCCCTTCATACAACAATGCTCACCAAACCAAGCGCTGTTGCGTGACTTTATCAAGGCCCGTTTCATAGGAGAGCAGATATGGAATACACACCAGTATTCTACTTGGAAGTTCTGCTTGTAAGTGTAGCTGTAAAAGTTCTTCCATATGAAAACATAAATAGACTTAAAGCTGTGTATAACTGGCAGCATCTATTTCTGTTTTCTGATATGCAGGAGCCCTAATGTTGAATTGTCATGAAATACTTGAAGTTGATCGTAAAACTTTAGTGGCTGGGTGTTTGCAGTATGCATAAAGAAACGTTCTGTTGCTTTGATATATGGGTTTCAAAATAACTTCAAAGTGGAGGAATACAACTTGCCAGGCAGTCCTGGGGTTACTGAAGGTTCAAGAAAATGTAAAAAGAAAATATTAGAAGTGGGGTGGGGTAACTTTATTTGGAAATAAAAGTAATTTTCCTAGCATGATATCTGGTGAAATGATGTACTGCAAATTATAGAATCACTCTGGTTGGAAAAGACCTTCAAGATCATCAAGCCCAACCATCAGCCTAGGACTGCCAAGTCCACCACTAAACCATGTCCCCAAGGGCCACATTCAAACGTTCTTTGAACACCTCCAGGGACAGTGACTCCACCACTTCCCTGGGCAGCCTGTTCCAATGCCTGACCACCTTTTCCTTAAAAAACTTTTCCTAATATCCAGCCTGAACTTGCCCTGGTGCAACTTGAGGCCATTCCCTCTTATCCCATCGTTAGTCACTTGGGAGAAGAGGCCAGCCACCCCCTCGCTCCAGCCTCCTGTCAGGGAGTTGTAGAGAGCCGTAAGGTCTCCCCTGAGCCTCCTCTTCTCCACACTAAACAGCCCCAGCTCCCTCAGCCACTCCTCGTAAGACTTTTAATGCCACACCTGAAGATAAGTTACCAATTTTGATGGAGGATGGGGTTTTTCATCTTGCATGATGGGGGTTTTGCTGGTTTTTATGGGGTATGTAGGCTGATACATCAGTGTTTTCGTTGACAATAAGCACACAGCAGATCCAACTACCAGAAGAACACAGCAGCAGCTGAACTTCTTGATGCCTTTCTTTTGTAGTCACTTCATTTTGTTAATACCATGCTGTAACCAAATTTTGAGTTGGTGGCATGTGTAGTTCAGATGAAATCTTAATAGTGTGCATGACTATAGTGAAATCATTAAAGTAAAATGAAATGCTGTTATTCCTTATCGCAGGGAGGCAGCTGCAGCTGCTGGATTTAATGTTATGAGATTAATTCATGAACCGTCTGCAGCTCTCCTGGCTTATGGAATTGGCCAAGATTCACCCACTGGGAAAAGGTAAAATCCTAATGTTTTACTTCCTAAATTTAAGCTGCTGTGCTTAAATCCTGAGAAATCTTAAATGGGAGAATGCTCTGTTGCGTTGACAAGCAATACAAAATTAATGATTTGAGATTTGTTTTTCTTTTTTCTCTGGATAAAGCCAATAACAATTTAGAAGTTGTAAATCCATAATATTTTAAATCCCTTTGTTCTGGTTATTATTTTTTTAGATTTGTCTTTAAAAATTTGGCCCCAGATTCTGTCATGCTCTTTAGTGAGCTGATTGGCTTGAATTAAAATGTATCTCCTCTTAAACAGCTTTTGGCATAGCTGCCTGGTAATTGTGGGAGTTGAGGTCATTTTGCATATGGTAGAAGAAATAAAGCTGAGTTCATGGGTTCAGTAGGTGCATTGGGTTTCCCTTATGAATATTCAGATAATTCACAAGATTTTCAAAATGACAGAGACTGCTGTCAGTGCAAATAGATGTCTTTTATCTTCTTGGTGAGTACTTTTTACCCTTCTCATATAATTCTTGTCTAAGATTTTGAATGTAATGTTCAATTTTCGGTTGTGTCATAGGAAAAATGTTTGCTACTTTCACTCTATGAATTAGACTGATTTTGTTCTTTAGGGAACGCTGTCAAGTAGTCAGTGGTACTAAGACACATTAAATACAAATACCCCAAAGTAAATTCTTCTGACAAAACCGATTAAAACCTGCAATACATTACATGGTGGTCATCTTTTTAGAAAGTGTGTCAAAACCCCCATAATTTCAGATCACGTATTGATACTACTTTTTTTTTTAACATGGCAGCAATGTGTTGGTTTACAAACTGGGCGGAACATCGCTTTCTATCACAGTCATAGAAGTGAACAGTGGAATATATCGTGTGCTTGCTACAAACACGGATGACAGCATTGGTGGAGTTTGCTTCACAGAAGCTCTAGCGCAACACTTAGCGTCTGAGTTTCAGAGGTAGGTTTTGAATTCCAAGCATGTTGTTGTTAGGACAGGAACTCTGTTATCTGATGCTTAGTTTCAAAGAAAAGATTCACATTAGTTTGCCAGATCTAGCAGGCTGTCTGCACGTAAAATGGCTTAAGTACAGTTATGAAAGGAACAGTCAGCTGTTGGAGGCCAAGGAGAAAGGCTGGGAAATGCTTGATCTGAGTTGCCCGAAGTTGGTGTTAAACTAAAAGGGCTCAGCTATGAACTGTTCTAGGTGTTGAGTGATGTATGTGACTACAGGCTGCTTGCTTCCTTAGTTTTTGGGGTGGCAAGGAATTCACCTGATGCGTGTTGTTTTTCTTGTTGGCATAAAGGACTGTGGCGGGGCTTGGGCCATCAGACTGGTATGGCACATCATCCTGTGCTGATCAAAAATGAACAAGTGCATTATCATTAGCTCTAGTGACCTTGAGGTGGCAGCTGCATCCTATCACAGGAGGAGACTTTTTGGACGTAACACTATTCTGTTGACATGTCTAATGTTCAGTGTTCTATTTATTTTAAATCTAGTTAAAACTGGTTAACTTACAAGCCTTTTCTTGCTGTTCCTTGCAGTCACATACAGGGTTTGTTCAGCTGAGAAGCTGTTCAGAAAGACTTAAATCTGTCACTGATGCCCAAGTTCAGGGTGCCTCTGCACAGTGTTCTTCAGCTGAAATTGAAATAATCACTTGTATTCTTCGTGAGCTTTCAATAGAGGCATTGTAGATAATACTAAAACTCAATGGCTTTAACCTCTTTTTCCTTGCAGAAAGTCAGTGTTATCACTCTAATGCCTTTCTAAACTGATCTATTTTTTTTTAACGTAGGTATTGTAAGCATGATATTAGAGGAAATCCCAGAGCCATGATGAAGCTGATGAACAGCGCTGATGTTGCAAAGCACTCGTTATCAACCCTGGGCAGTGCAAACTGTTTTGTAGATTCATTGTATGAGGGATTGGATTTTGATTGTAACGTGTCCAGGTAAAACAAATCTTGAAACTACTGCTCTTTTATAAAACTTGAAATATTTCTAGACAGTAGGATGTTCAATAAGCTTTGATTTTTGGTGGCATTCATTTTAGAAGACAAACTTGTGCTTTTTTTTTTTGATATTGATGGTTCTGTTGCAATGCAATCTGTAGTAGTTAGGGCAGTAACACTAACAGTATTGACCTAATGGTTAGAAAATACAGTGTGAAAAGGCACAGGGAAACCCTATCTTTGGAGTCTGGTTGTTGATGAGAGGAAAAAAGATACAGTAATTACTCAAGGTGGTTCCCCCCCACCCCTTAGTGGTTTTGTTGTTGGATTTTCCTTAAAGAAATTAAGGCTTTTGGACTCTCATCTAAATGAGCTCCAGACTGGTAGGAGTCATGGAAGTCTTGATGTTGTCTCTTCTTGACAGCTGGAGCAGAAACGTTTTCTGTCCTTTTGTTCATACTTCTGTGTTCTACTCTTAAGTCTTTGCTCTCTTAGGATGATCTCTAGCCGATCGTCTCAATAAATTTTGATTGCTTTTCCAGCCAGCAGCAGCTTTATCAAAATGAAATAGTCTTCTCAACTCCAGAACTGTGCATCCACTGCTGCAGCAGTTGGATCTGGCAGGACAAGGCACAGCATGTTTGCAAGTGTGAGGAGCAATGCTGTGTAAATTGTCTGGCTCAGTTTTGGGTAAGGATGCTAGTCCTGTGGGCTGATGTTACAGAATTTGTCTTACTGTATTCATACATTGTAAAACTTCCCCTTCAGGCTTGAAAGAGCCCAAAGCAAACACAAGCTTGTTTTTCAATTTGCTTAAGGACCTCTGCTCCCTGCGTGCAAATCGGGGCAGAGCTTAATTTGACTTTGAGAATTAAAGATGCACATTTGAGTCTTTGTGTCTGCATTTTAAAGATGATGAAGCAGTTCCAGAATTTTTGTTTCTTTTCTTCACACATGAGTCAAGACAACAATACTGCCTTTTCTCTGGAGTACACTGCAGAAGAGTGAATGTGCATTCCGTGTAGGTGTTAATGATGGAATCAATAGCACAGATATTTTCACAACAAAAAAAACCCCACTTCTTTGAGATTAATAATTGGGAAATAGGATTTTTTTTTTTTTTAATCCTTTCGTGTCAGGTTTAGTTAAAGAACCTAAGTCTGTGCTGAAAATGACTGTTCTTCCATTTCAGGTATTTGTCTCTCATGGATGAGATGACGCTTCTTCATTTTTTAAATTTATTTCTTCCAGGGCCAGGTTTGAACTTATCTGTTCTTCACTATTTACTAAATGTGTAGAAGCAATTAAAAAGCTCTTGCAGCAAGTTGGATTTACAGCAGACGATATTAATAAGGTAATAATGGAAATCACTTGTCTGTAGTATGCTTTGCAAGTTGGCAAGGAGAATATTTATGGGGCCTGTTTTCCTTGCAGACTGAGGTTATTTCATTATGTATTTAAGCATTTTTGACTCGGATCCAACAAATTGTTTAGACTCAAAATCTTTAGAACTTCAATCTTTGCTTTGTTTTTTGTTACCTGAAGTTCAGTATAGAGTCAGGGATGTGCTTTTACTACTGCATGTTGGGTCAATGGTAGAGAATTTGTCTGCGTTTGGTGTGTTTGTGTAACTGTTGGTAGAGCTGAGCAGTACCTTCTGTTAGTACACAGACCTTCTGCCCTCACTGAGCTTTGGGTGGGATTTGCTGACACTTCTGAAGAAAGCTGGAGTTTTCAACTCTTGTTGTCTTGCAAATGACTTGGTGTTTACTTGGTGCTCATGTTCTTCCTTGTTAGCTTAAACTTAGGAACACATTAGATGCCAAACCATAGAATCACTGGTTTCATTCAAATATCTTTTTTGCTTTGACACGAGAGTAACTTCATCTCAACCCCTGTGCACTTGTATGTGGCAAACAGTGCTTCATTTATTGCTGGTGGAATTGGCCCATATCTTCTGCAGCAAAAGTTAGCTGATGCTTTTAATGATGCTTGATGCCATTTCGGACTCTTCATTAGTGTTAGCCTTGTCACATTTGAGTTTCACTAGTAGGATAGTGAAGTATCCTAAGCCATTGTTCTGGTGGCACTATTTTTTAAGTGGCTCAGTGTGCTGTCCTCTCAGGCTGTAATGCTTTTGGGAGGGGGGGAGCACTTTAAATGTAAAATAAATGAACCTAATTTACAACTCTTAAATTATGTTTTACATGAAGAAAAGTGAGAATTAGCTTTGTTTTCAGACCTGGTTGATCTCAATGAAGTTACTGTAATAAAAGAAAGGTTTTGAGGGCTTTTTCTTGCACAGGATCAATAAGTGACGGCTGGTTGTCAATGGCATCCCTCAGGATTTTATACTGGGGCTGATACCATCTAATGTCTCTCTGAATAACACAGACATTGGGGCAGCATGTGCTCTTGGCAAGTTTGCAGACAATACCAAAATGAGAGAGGAGCAATCAATGCCACTGTAGGTCAAGGCTGCTATTCAGAGGGGTTGAAAAAGGTGATAGAAATGTATATAATAAAATACTTCCGTTGGAAGGGACCTACAGTGATCGTCTAGTCTAATGGAGGTGGACATCACAAGACCAACAGAGGCAAATGCAGAGTCTGGAGTGGAATAATTCTGTGCAGCAGGATGGGCTGTGGTTGCTAGAGAACAGCTTTGTGTGAAAAGACATGGGGGTGCTAACAGGCAGTTGGTTTGATAGTGATCAGCAGAGTGCTGGTGCTGCAAGGGCGGCCAATTCAGCACTGGGCTGTAATACAAGGGTGTAGCCATGGGCGTAGGGGAGCGTTTGTTTCCCTCTTTGGTACTTGGACAGAGTGTCTAGATACAATTTCATCAGTTCTGGGCTTCACAGGAGTTGAAAGGTACTGACCTACTGCTGGCAGTCCAGGTGGAGGGTTACAGAGATGGTTTGGGGCTGGAGCAAAAGATGTGCAGAGGCCAACAGAGCTGGGTTTGCTCACCTGTAAGAAGAGAAGGTTCAGGAGAGACTGCCTACAGTTACCTGATGGGAAGGCATACATGAGACAAAACCTGACTTACTCCTTCCTGTAAGTGCCTGATGGAAGGGCGAGCAGCAAGCAGCACAAGTTGCAACATGGGGAGATTTTAGATGCCAAGAAAAGAGTTTGTAGTGTGAGGGTTATCCAACACTGAAACAAGGGCCCACAGAGCCTGTGGAATCTGTTCCTGTGGAGGTCAGGTCCTGAGCAGCCTGTTGTTAACTGGACCTCTTCTGGTCAGGAGCTTGGACTAGATGACCTCTGGATGTCCCTCCCAGCCTGATGGTATTTTATGACACATTCCTCAATTTTTAACATGTTGCTTTATCTAGCTGATGTTTACTATAAGAAACGCTTTTTCAAGATACCATTTCAAACTTGCAAGCTATTTTCTTTAATTTGAAGTACAAAAGTAACAGAAGTCAAGCAAAGATGGCATCAATTTTTGTTTCAACAACTACGGATGATAAAATATCCCAGAGCAGTTTGCATTTCTGTACTGCGGGTTGTAACCTGTCTGTTTTATCTCTAAGAAGAAAGATTTGAAATCATTGAAGGCATGTGTTCCAGGTAGTTCTTTGTGGTGGGTCTGCTCGAATCCCAAAGCTACAGCAGCTGATCAAAGACATTTTTCCAGCTGTGGAATTACTGAACTCAATTCCTCCGGATGAAGTTATTCCTATTGGTGCAGCCATAGAGGCGGGAATTCTGCTAGGGAAAGAGAATCCTTTGTTAGAAGAAGAAGCACTCTTTATCGAGTGTTCCGCCAAAGATATTCTTCTGAAGGTAAGGCTAAAATTATTTAACTTTAAAAATGTTACTGCTGCAAGAATATACAGCGCTACCTATGCATGATTGGTGTCAGAGAAACAGTATTGCTTTATTGTTAGTTCTACAGATTGGCTATAGATCAGCAGTAAGTGGTAACAGGTTTATTGACAAAAAAATGACAAGATTTGCTTGTTCTTAGGGGGAGATAGATTATGTCTTTGCTGTGTTGTAATAGCTGCACTTTTTCATTTATTTATGGTATTGTCTTTTTTTTCACTTGCTGTGATGATGAATGTGGCAGAGCGAATGAATCTTGGATTTCTTTTCTCACGGAGCACTGTTGTAACACTTCCAGCTCACTAAAGTACTTAGAGAAAGGCGTGAACTTTTTCTTTCTTTTTAAAGGGAGTAGACGAGTCAGGGGCTGACAAATTCACAGTGCTATTTCCATCAGGGACACCACTGCCAGCACGAAGGCAGCACACCCTGCATGCTCCTGGAAATGCCTCTTCTGTATGCCTTGAATTATATGAGTCATTGGGGAAAGGTCCCATGAATGAAGAAGGTAAATTTGCACAGGTGAGTATATACACATTTGTGTGCACTTTTAATATTAACCACTTGGAAATGAGGTGAATCTGAAGGAAAAAAAATACTTAAAAAAAAATTAAAACAAATCACACCTCTACCAAAACTTCTTGTTACAAAATTAGATTGTCATGCGTCTCTTTGGAAACTGTCTTTAAGTGTTTTTCTGTGAATGTGTTGTGAAATATGGAAGACTTTGACATCAAAGTTTCCTTTTTGGATTTCTAAGTGACTGGCTGGGTTTGATGTCTGGCACGACTGTAGTAAGCTTACCTGGGATGAGAGATCATAACCAGTCACTGCAGTAGCATGCAGATCTCCCACACTTTAGAAATAAAACTGCTGGAGGCAGTGATGCAGGTAGCATATGTACTGTTGATTAGTTTTTGATTTTCCTAGATTGGACAAGACCTTAGTATTAAATACCACATTTGATTTTTCACAGTGCTACAATGATATGATTAAATCCTCACCAGATACAAAGATGTCACTCAGGAGTCAACCTATTGAGAGGACACAGCTTGTTTGAGCAGTGATGATGTGCTTACCTTGGCTTCTGTGTGCTTAAGGCACCAGGGAGGGGGTAAATGGGGCTGGAATGGATGGAATACTTGAGAAAATTGTTATTCCACTTTAGTCCTGCCCAAAGATTCCTAAAGGGATAGGGAAAGGTTGTTAGGTAACAGTTACACAACTGGTTATAAATAAAGGAACCTGCTTGGCTCTTCCTGTAGTCTGTGGGAGTTGTAGGTACTCCAGCTACCTTTGTGATAGACCCTGAAACAAAACCACTGAAAACATAGTGCAAAATGGCTAAAAATACATAGGTTTGCACTACAGATGACTAAAGTCTACTCGGACGTGCTTTGATGTTGAATTATTGGTACAAGATGCTAAACGGAACGAATTGCAAGCCTTGGGTATTGTCACTTCCATTAAACTGCTGTGCAAGGATTTGGAGAACTTGGTTATATCTTTTTTTTCTTGTTTTAATAGATTGTACTCCAGGATTTAGATAAAAAGGAGGATGGCCTACATGATATACTAACTGTTCTCACTATGAAAAGGTACCCAAAATACTGTTCTGCTGTTTAACACGCTGTGTCACACTTCTGACAAGCAGTCTTTTCTCCCGTTACAGAATGTTTAATTGTGTGTTGGCAAATTTCAGCATTTCATTGCTTACAGGGCTGTGTCCTAGTGGGGGTGAATTCTGTAGGGATGTGAGTTTTATGCAGTACCTTCTGTGCTTGCATTGTTTGATTTCTAAAGGAACAAAGAAATAAAACTTAACACAGTTGTGTAGATGACTTTCAGCAACTTGTGAACTATTGATCAGTTTAACCATGCTTCAGAGCAGCCAGGATCTCAGGTTTCCTGTGGGAGGGGGTCAGGGAGTTCTGTTGAATGTCCACACTCTTAGGTAGAACTAAAGTAGAATCTGTTCTTAGAAGCTGCTGAGGAGTCTGTGAAAGACTTCTCATACACAGCATTTGTGTTGGAAACCTGTGGAGACAGGAAGGCATGAGAAACTGACATGGGAAATGAGGAGTCATAAATCTACTTTTTACAGAATTGTCTGTTTATTATAGGAAAACATGAAGTATACTGTGGCAGGGTAGGGAATGGGGATAACATTGAAGACATTTCTCTTTCTTAGGTGTTAATAGGAGTGCTTGGGCTCATTTGAAACCTCTCAAGGGTGAGAGGAAACGGCCTTAAATTGCAGCAGGGGAGATTCAGTTTGGACATGAGGAAAAATTCTTTCACTGTCAGGGTGATTGGGTATTGGAATAGGTTGCCCAGGGAGGTGGTGGAGTCCCCGTCCCTGGAGGTGTTCAAGAGGTGTCTGGATGTAGTGCTGGGTGATGTGGGTTAGTGGTGATGTAGGTGGGTGGTTGGACTGGATGATCTTGAAGGTCTCCTCCAACCTCCATGATTCTATGATTCTATGAAATAATCTTAAATAGTTTATAAAGATATCAGAAGGTGGAATTCTAAGTAGTCAAAGCATGTTTGTATTCTGAGGACTGTCCTGAAGTTCATAGTGCTTTTCTAAATAATATGAAAGTTGTCTAGATGTTGCTGCAATGCTAAATGCCCACTTGCTGTTTGAGTTCAAAATACTTGATTTTCTTATGTTAACTATCAGGTGTATTAGTGTGCCATTAGACTTCACCTAAAATACCTCATCAGTCATACAGAGACTTGCACTTCGCATTGATAAAAAGAACATCTTGGGGATTATGTATACAACTGTGTAGTGCAGAAAACCTGCATTATTTTAAGGAGAGTTTTAGTAATATTTAGGTGAAAAAGATATGGAAAGTTCACTAGAACACATCTATTTCTGTCTAAACATTGTTTGGCAGTTGTAGAATAGGTGGAGTAGGATTCAGTATTGTCTCTAATTCTTAGATTTTTAATTTAGTTTTCCTTGTTGAAGGGAGATCCTTGGTATTTAAAGACTACTACTTTCAAAAAGTCCAGTTCTCGTGCTTTGAGAAGACGTGCTTATCTGTTGGTTGCTGTTACTCGGAGTTCAAGATTATTATTTTGGATAATATTACTGCATATTCTGTTTATAAACCTGTACTAGATAAACTTAATTACAGTATTTAAACATGTTCCTGAATCTTTTCCACTGTATATGGAGAAGATACGTGCTTCAATGGAGAGCAGGAAGTGCATATCTAATAATAGACTAATGTAATAAATCAGATGCATCTCTGTTGAATCAGATTCTTCCTAGATACTTTGATGCTCATCTCTCTTCCTCTCGTCTGCATGAAGACTCTTGTTCATCCTCTCTGGAACATGCAGTAACATGCTAAGTGTTGAGGTAGTCCTAAACATACCTTTCTCTTTTATCTAGGGATGGGTCCTTGCACGTTACCTGCACAGATCAAGATACTGGAAAGTGTGAAATCATCACTGTTGAAGTGGCATCATAGTCTCTTTTGAAAGACAACGTTTTTCTAAGTTGATTTTTGTCTCTTTTTGGCTTTTCTGCCTAAGTGGTGACTCTCTCTGAGATGTCTTCAATGGTTCTTAGATGACCGTAATAAACTAAAGGAAAATTAATTTGCCAGCAAGTCTGTCTGGAGTGGAAAGCACGGTGCAAAATGCTAATCAAGACATGCAGACATCAAAGCACTGAATTATCAACACCTGATTTCAAAAATGCACAGGGCAAGTCCTCGTACCTGTGGTTCAGCAACACACGTATTGCATAGTGTAGGGACTCTTTCCATGGGGTAATGGGGTTGTGTACCCACTCAGCCAGTGTATCTGTGGCTTCAACAGAATAGCATTGAACCAGCGAGAGCCAGACCAGTGAAAATCCACTCTCTAACTGCACCAAATTGTGCCGCAGTCCCGTATGGTCTTGATGATGTCTTAAACCATGGAGGTGACACTCACTTGTGCTGGTCTCTTGAGCAGGATTTGCATATTTTCTGGAGTTACTGTAAGATAGTTTTGTGTTGTTACCTGAAAAATGTGTGTAAGGGTTTTATGTGCTTATTTATGTGTAAGTAAAATACTTTTTTAATGCAGATCCTGGCATCCTGCGTTCTGTGTGGTGGTGTTCTAATCTGTGTGTCATCAATCATGTATTCCTTCGGAGATGAGCTGGCAGCTTTTTTCATTTTGGGTAGGGGAGTAATAAGAGCAAGCAAGTGTAATTACGTGATTTGAGGGTCTCAGCCTAATGTGCAGTTAAGGGACAACGGTTCAGCCCTGAGGACCAGATGTTATGTAAAACACTCAGGGACCCAGCAGAGCCTCAGAATCAGAGACAGAAACTAGAGTAAGGGATGCCTGTCTGGAAGAGACCTGAATGAGGGCTGGAGCACTGCTCCTATGAAGAAAGAGAGGCTGAAACGGTTGGGGTTGCTCAGCCTGGAGAAGAGAAGTCTGCAGGGAGACCTTTAGAGCACCTTCCAGTACCTGAAGGGGCTCCAGGAAAGCTGGAGAGGGACTTTTGACAAGGGCAGGAAGTGATAGGACGAGGGGGAATGGGTTCAAACAGAAAGAGGGGAGATTGAGATTGGATATTAGGAGGAAATTCTTTCCTGTGAGAGCGGTGAAACACTGGCCCAGGTCGGATGGGGCTTGGAGCTCCCTGGCCTGGTGGGAGGTGTCCCTTGCCCATGGCAGGGGGGTTGGGACGAGGTGATCTTTAAGGTCCCTTCCAACCCAAACCATCCTGTGATTCAAATACCTGTTTTCCTATGGGTTTCCCAGGTTGTGTTTGCAGGATGTGTGTGTGTTTCCCCCTGCCTCACCAAAGCAGCCCCTGTGCACAGTGTGGGTACAAACCCGTGTCCCACACCTCCCCCTGCCCTGTGCGCCTTGGGTGGCTGTGGGGTTTGCACCTCTGAGCCTTCCCTTAGCCCTGGGTCTTTGATCTCTGGAAAATGAGTAAATAGTTCACCAGTTCCTGTGTAAAAACTTCCAGAAAGGGTGTTGGAAAGCCCGGAGCCTGGCTCTGAGGAGGGGTCGGAGGTGTCTAAGGGAGGTGAGGGCGGCGGTCGGAGGTCTCTAAGGTGCAGGTGGTGGTACCCGCCCGGGGCCGTGGTGCTTGGGGTGAACTGGGAGCTCGGTTAGCAGGGAACACCTCTCCCGAGCACCGTGCCCAGCCCGTAACTCGCTCGTGTTTCAGCGCCCGCAGCCGCTCTCTGCGGTTCCCGCCCGGCTCTGCCGGTGGCAGCGCACGGGGAGGGGCCCTGTGGGGCTCCGCCGGTGCCCCGCGCTTCCCCCGCCCCAGGCGCTGAGGGAACACCGAGCGATGGCGTCGTTTCCCCTCGCTCCCCCGTCCCTGTCGCCGCTGTCACCCCCGGCCCCGCTCCCGATCCCGCCGGGGACCCCTCAGGGGCGGCGGGGGCGGGGCCGGGCGCGCGGCGGCCCGGTTGCCGCCAAAACCCCGCGG
>VZRW01010362.1:16440-41174 GCA_013398125.1 Aegotheles bennettii
GGGCCTGTCAGGAGCTCTGGGCAGCGGTGGGTGCCGGGGCCGGTCAGGAGCTCTGGGCAGCGGTGGGTGCTGGGCCTGTCAGGAGCTCTGGGCAGCGGTGGGTGCCGGGGCTGGCACCTTTAAAGCCGCCTCGGTGCCACGGCACCCGCGATCCTTCTGGAAGAGCCGCCGTGGAGCTTTCTTCCCCCGTCGGTCACCATGGTTGCATCGCCAGTGTGCGACTCCACTCGCCTGACTGCGGATATTTGGCGGCCCTGTGAAGGGACGGAGCTGTCCCTGTCGTGGTTCGGTTGCGGGATGCTTTCATTGCAGGGGAATCGCTCGGTTCTTAGCGAAGCTCTCACCCCTCTCTGCCCGCCCACATGTTCGTTGCTCTGCTTAAACACACGTGCTGCACAGAATGAAGCACAGGAAGGGAACCCTTGGCTTCACCCCTGAGAGAAGGGCTGAGCTGGAGTCCCTGAGCACCATGGTCCCACAGGAGACTCATGGACTGCGACCAGGAATGATAATGTGGGGACTCTGGGATAAGGCGTAATGATTTCAATCTAGCCCAGACATTAAATAGGATTCTTTACCGATTTTCTTATTGTAGCTTGGTATGTGCCATGTCTAGCTTCACTTGAGACCCTCCAAGAATTATGTAGGAAGGAAAATCTCAGATGTAAATCCCTTGGAATCACCAACAGGAGTCTAAAGAAATATGAGGTGGAATATTTGTGTGACTACAAGGTAGAAGAGGTAAGAGAAACACAGACCGATTTGATCACTCTTTCAGCTGAAATTCGGAAGCGAGCCAAAGGTAGTTTTGCTCTTAATATAAAGTAGCAGGCCATGAGGACAAAGCTCTTGCTGTCGTTGAATGGAATTGCCTTTTAAACTTTGATCTGTAAACAGAAAGCAGTATAAATGCTGCTTTCGGTACGTTGAAGGAAAGTCTTTTTTCCTGAAATTGTGGAGATGCTGGAATACGAAATGTTTCGCCTTTGCGTGTTTAGAAGTAAAGCAAATTGCTGATGCTTCTAGGCTGTAGCTTGGTACGTATTATGCTGCTTCTCCTTTATTTGCAGGTAACAGTCTGTATTTCTCTCTCAACTGTTGTAGTCTGTCTCATGAAGAGTTGGGGCCATGTGCTGGATTCCTGCACTGGATTGCTACGGCTTGACTGTGCCAGTGAAATTCAGTCTCAGGATTTGGCCTTGTTACAGTTACCTGGCCTTTTAAAAACAAGCACAAAATGTGTGATGCTTGATTATAAATACAATATTAAGTGTTTTGAATTGATTATTCCTTTGGGAGGATGGTTGATGTGACAAATAGCGTTTTTTAGAGGGTTTTTTTGCTAAGTTTGGACTATTTTTTTTTGTTCTGTATGTGATACAGCTGCATTCTGCTTGTGCACACATCATACAACTAGTTAGTTTAACTTAACAACCTTAACAAACTAGCCTCCTCCAGGTATAACATCAGCAATCAGAGTTCAGCCCAGCTGTTTATTTCTTTGCCCCTAGAGATGGTATGTAAAGTATCCAAAGTTGTGCTAGAAGTTAATTTTCAAACAGAAAACTTGGATTTTTTTTTTTTCTCTTTCTCCCCAGTTCTAATTGCTGTGGGGACATCGAGACCTTTTGCTCTGTATGCCATTTCTTAACTCCAGAGCTCCTCCGTGTTTGTCTGTGTACTCCGTGGTGCTGGATTTCAGCAAAACGAAATGTGGCTAAATCTGTCTCTGTTTCTGTATTTCAAGGGCACAGAATACTATCTTGTGAAATGGAAAGGATGGCCAGAATCGTCAAATACTTGGGAACCTCAGAAAAATCTGAAATGCCCATTGCTTCTTCAAAACTTTCTTAGTGACAAGAACGAATACTTGTCTCGAGTGAGAGAAGGCAAAGCACTGAAAGTGAGAAACCATGTTAAAGCTTTGAAACCTGCGGTTGCAGATTACATTGTAAAGAAAGCTAAGCAAAGAATAGCTCTGCGGAGGTGGAAAGAAGAACTCAACAGGAAAAAGAATCATAAAGCAATGATTCTGGTAGAAAACACTGTGGATCTCGAAGGCCCTCCTTTAGACTTCTACTACATTAATGAGTATAAACCTGCTCCGGGAATAAATGTATTAAATGGAATAACAACTGGCTGCGAGTGCGCCGACTGCCCCGCTGAGAAGTGCTGTCCAAAGGAGGCTGGATTTATTTTGGCTTACAATAAAAGAAAGAAGTTGAAAATCCAGCCCGGCCTGCCCATCTATGAATGCAATTCATTTTGTAGGTGTGGGCCTGACTGCCCTAATAGGATAGTGCAGAAAGGTACACCATACTCTCTTTGCATCTTCAGAACTAACAATGGCCGTGGCTGGGGAGTAAAAACCCTCCAGAAAATAAAAACCAACAGTTTTGTGATGGAGTACGTTGGAGAGGTATGTATTTATCTCATGTAGATGAGTTATTTACAATGAAGGGAATGTAGAGGATCTCGATGAGCTTTCTCTCAGTTTTAACACTTCTTGACTTCTGCTGTGTAATAGATAAGTCTACTTTTGAGTCAAGGAATACAATAAATAGACATTCTAGATGACAGGAAAATTATATCATCCAGAACGTCCTCTATTCCAGAGCAATTGTAAGAGGTGGAATGTAAAGAGAATACTTATCCCATGTGTCGCTAAAGAATTGTTTTTGATAGGTTCCCTGATAGCATTTCTAAAGGCAAGCCCTTTTCTTCCATGGCAGTCGTATTCTTCATTCTTCCCTTATCACCTTTATGTTATTGTAGTTTTTGCTGTTCCCCAGGCATAGTTGTTACCAAACTCCCCACCCAATCTGTCAGTCTCTGAGCTTTTAAGGTAGTATTTCCAAAAAAAATCTATTACTTGTGATTAACATGAAGAATAAGACTTTTAGTGTGGACATTATCTGTTTACTTGCTCTCATACTATTTCAAACAAAACTTTTATGTTGCAGAATACGGACCTTGAGTTACTCCTGAGGTTTTGTATTACCCTGTGTTTGTCTGGTTCTCCTCTGCTCTGCTTCAGGGCTCTTGACATCAGTAGCTCCTGGCAGCTTCTCTGGTCTGGGCTGTTGTATTTCTGCCACAAATCTGCCTTGCTACTAAGTTGACACAAAATAATTCCTTCTGCCCCTTCATACAAATATTTATGGTCTTTATTGTATTTCCTCCATTCTTCCTGCCCCAAATCTTCTAACTTCTCGTGTTCATACATCTCTTGTAAACATTCAGCCACTGAACATAACTCTGTGGAGGGGTTAATGCAGAAGGATGACGATGTAATTTTGTTGCTTAAAGGACAGAGTGTGTGTTCACCCTTTCACCTGTATCTGCTTATTCCCTACTGCTGAATAAGTTCTCAAATCTGATCTGTCAGAAAGATTCAACAGGTTTTTTTGTCCAATTCCACTACATTTCGTATCTGTCTTGCTGCCACATTGTGGTTGCTGAGTCAGCACAACAGAATACATTTAACGTAACGGGCTGCAGATGAAGTTGTTGAAGCTGCTGCTCCAGTCCAGCGTGGCTGTAGTTCTTCTCTTCCCTTGGGGGTTTTCTGGATGTCCTGTGTTGATACGTGCCGGCCTAACTGTATAGGTGCAGCCTTGTGAAGTGATGTATCTGTCTGGGTTGTTGTGAATAGGTTCTTTCATCACAGTCAAAATTAGCAGGAAGGGAGGGGGGAGATGAATGCTGGACTGTAAATGTGACTGGGGTGGTTGTGGAGACCTGTTGATCTTCGTCTGTGCAAAGGGAGAACACTGAAACTTTATTTTACATGAAGTAAACAAGGCTTGCTGGGCCTAATAGAAAAATTATGTGTATAGACACTTCAAGCAGGAACAGTCGATTGTATCTGTCATCATCAAAACTCTTAATAGAAAGCTCTGGTACTGTTTTCCTGAGACAAGGTGGTGCTGTGCATCGGCTGTAGACAAATTACACCAGAGCAGCCCCAGTTCCTAACCAATGGGTCTGGCTGTATGTGTGTATTCTTTATTCATTAGAGGTGGGATGCTGTTTCAGCATCAAAAAGCAAATGTTGTATTTTTCACTAAGTAAAGGTTTTGTTTTCTAACTTGATTGTGATTTTTTTAATTTAGTAATAGTTAATAATATGATGCAGGTTTCTTTTTTCTCTGTTTTTAGGTGATTACAAGTGAGGAAGCAGAGAGACGAGGCCAGCACTATGACAACCAGGGCAATACATACTTGTTTGATTTGGACTATGACTCAGATGAATTTACAGTAGATGCAGCTCGATATGGAAATGTGTCCCACTTTGTGAATCACAGCGTAAGACTTTGTTTTGTATACTATGAGTTTGGAGAATTACCCTAATTGTGCCAGAAATATTTTTTTCCTACTGTAAATATTTTCTTACCGTATTCACAGTTTTTCTGGAGCAGTTTGCTTCATGCCAGTACAGTCCAGTCGGTTAGATGACACAGTGCATAGAATGGAATACGTAGCCTTATTCGGAGTAGGACTGTCTACAGATATCTGGGAATGAGATGGTGTTCAAAGTGGGCATCTGGTAGGACTGGGGTTGTCACAAAATGTGGGGGCTCAGGCAACCCAAATAGGGTGGCTTGGGTGCGGGGTTTTTCCAAGTAACTGAAAGACCCAGTGTGTGAGAATTACTTAATAAAATCGGTGAAGAGTCAGAGACGACAGGAACTGATGCATTCATTTGTAGTAGGGCAGGATGGGGGGTTACGCTGAATGTCATCTTTCAAACACTGGTAAAGAAAAAACAAAAATTCTCTGCTCTTTGGTATTTCTGCCCTGCATATAACTTTTTCCCTCATATCAAATCTAAACTTGCCAAAGAACTGGAAAGTAAATTTTAAATGGGAAAATTTGATAGTGTTTAATTTCCTGTTCAACGGAAGTGCCTAGAGCAGGAGGCTGAGCTGCATCTGTAAAGATTCCTGAACTAAAAAATACTGTTTCTTACTGGCGTAATGTTTGTGAGGTATGCAGTCAGCTTTCTGCAAAGAAATTCAGGTCTTTGGATTTGTGAGCTGATGACGTTTGTATTTCATGCAGGCTTGCCAGGGAGAAGGATGAAGAAGAGTTTTAGATGCAGCCAATTGCTCCTCACTTCTGGAAATGGGAGTGGAGTATTCTCACTCCTCAGTGTAACATTAAAAGTCGAACTCCTCTCACACTGAGGAATCAGAAGTGATATTCTACTGTTAAAGAACAAAAAAGCATTCAGGCTTCGTGCTTAGTGTCCTAGACCCTCCTGCCACCCAGCCCATAGCAGATAATTCAGAAGCCAAGCAGGTTAGCAATTGAAAATAGAAATTTATTCATAATATGAAAATACTATTTCTGGCCTGGCAGCAGGGCTTAAAGCTAAATACAGAATAGCGACCGCGTGCTGCTTGAAGCACTGGGTTGTTTTTCTTTTCTTTGCTTTAATTTTTAGTTCTTTTGTGCATTTTGTAAATAAATCTTATCTTCTGAGTGTAGCTTTAATGACTTTATCTTTTTTGTCATCATCTTTTGAAAGTACCATTTTTTTTAATAGGCTGTTGCCTATTAGCATAGTCTGTGCACTGTGTAAAGGTTCTCTTCTTGAAAGGACTCTAGGCCAGGAGTGTTCCCCTTTAATGCTATTTCAAGAAGGTTATTTGTTGATTTCAGAAGATAACTTTAGCTTCAGACTTCCCTCACTGAGGGAAGAACCAGTTCCTCCTATCGTGTGATCTTGGTTTACTTAAACACTTCAGGGGAAACTTACTGTGTATTTTCTGTAACAGCAGCTGCATTAATTTTTGCCTTGCAGTGTGATCCAAATCTTCAAGTCTTCAACGTGTTTATCGATAACCTCGACTTGCGTCTTCCTCGAATAGCACTGTTTTCTACACGAACCATCAAGGCTGGAGAAGAGCTGACCTTCGATTACCAGATGAAAGGTCAGCAGATTCTAACACTGCTCTTGTGAGAGGTCTGGGGCACTGGTGGGTTTTGTCGCAGCCTGGCTGAGGGTAGCGTGTCAGGTCAGACACTGCATGTCCTTAACACAGCCCTGTGGATTCTAGAGTGGACATCACTCCTTGGCGTGTGGCACAAGCAGGTCGCACCCAGAAGCTTTTGCATGCACTTCTGGTGTGTTACCTCCTTCAGCCCTCCCAGCTCACAGCAAGGGGTTGTGGTTGGAATGTCTGACAGGCAAATTATTTTGAAGATTTGTCACAAGAATGCTCAAAGGAAAGGTCAGGCTACCGTGAAAAAAAGCTTTCCTTTACTCAAATTGGCATTTCAGGTAAACTACTTTCTGAGTCACCTGCTAGTCACAGCGGTAGACAGTTGTAACAGCTGTGTGGTTTAAGGCACCGTGGGTTTGTCTTTGGATTCTGGTGCCTGTAGGCCTCAGTTGTGGGTGTAGTTTCTGTGGTACTGATGTTTAGGGCGGAAGAAGGATGGTCCAAAGTTTTTTACAGTGAGAACCATCACTCACTGGAACAACCTCTCCAGGAACGTGGTGGAGTCCCCATCACTGTGGATGCAGACTGGAGGGTGCAAAGCTGGAGTCTGTTGAGCTTTGGATTCTGATGCGTGTTCTAGGTGTTGTGTACGTGGTTGTAACGTGTCGGTAGAACTTGACCATAGCTTCACACAAAATTCTTTTAATAACTGGGGTGGTAGAAGGCTTTTGAAGCCATTTGAACACCTAGCATCATTTCAGTCTGTTTTTTAAGACATTTTTATTTGTGTTCCTCTGTGTCACAGGTTCGATAGACCTGACTTCGGACTCCGCTGAAGGTCTCAGCCCATCCAAAAAGAGGATCAGAACTGTCTGTAAATGCGGAGCTGTGTGTTGCAGAGGTTATCTCAACTGAGCTTGAGTATCCAAAGTCACAAATACTTTTGTTCTCTTTTAAATGTGTTTTTAAGAAGACTCTTCTTGCACACATATATTCAAGTATTCTTACATCTAATGTAAATAAATACAGTGAAAACGAGGCATTGCATTTGTAATTGAAATGGCATTGGCCAAAGAAAGCGATGTAGTGTTTGAGGCAAACACAAAACTGATAATGGGGATTAAAAATCAATTTTTCTACAACTGTTATTTAGGAAGCAGTAAAATGTATGCTAAGAAAACTCAAATGTACCTTGATTTGAATATTCGAGTATGAGCTTGCAGCCGCTGGCCTTTTGAACTGATTTCAGTGGGATGAAGAGATGTTACGTATCTTCTATACCTTGAAAAGTCTGGAGGTGTTTGAGTCCTACATCATAGCTAACAGTTCTTTTGCCTCTTTCTTGTATAAAGAAAAGCATCAAGAGATTAGCAATAACATCTGTGGCGCTGGGGTGGAGGATTAAGGACAGCCATCAGACTGCATCTAAGTGAAGCTTCACAGGAACCCAAAATGCAAAGTGTCCATTGAGCTCCATGCAAGTAATGGGGTTTGATTGCAGCAGATTCCAGATGTGAGATTAAGGTCTCAAATGTTTTCAGCTGATGTTATTTAGGAGTTTTACGTATAGAAGTTTCTTCAGTCGTTATGTTCTGATTCTTGGTTAGGATGCTATAGGAGGTCTGCAGTTCTACGGAGAATTTGTAAATTGGGATTATCGGCAGTAACATTCGCTGTTTGTTTCCATTGCAGAAATTTGGCACATTGCTGAGATGAATTACTGGCTACAGCTTGGAAATAGATATTGGGATAGGGAGAACAGCCCGTTGTCTAACAAAACTGATGCACTCTGGAGATATGCTCAGTTATCTGTTAGGTGCAAAAATACCCTGGGAGCTGATTTGTATTCACAACTGGTTTTGATTAAGTTTTTACATACTGTGACTTTTTTATCTAGTGACAGACTTTTAAGATACTAGGCCTGTATTTTCTTGCAAAAATGTTAACTTCAGTGAAGTTAGGCTAGGGGCGAGTTTACCCATTTGCTGTAGACATTTGTAAGATGTTTTTGAATGTAAAGGCTGAGAAATGTTCAGCTGCTTGAGTCTTCTTTATTATTTTTTTCCTGATCATCTTAAAAGTTGTCTTAATCTGTTCATAGTGTATGCTAAGTTTTGCTTGGCTTCACAAACACTGAAGAGCAGTTGAGGTGGGTTACAAGCGGAGTTACAGCCAAGGTCTGTGCTCCAGGGATGATTTAAGTGCTTTATTCTCATGAATTAAAAGCTTGTAAAACTTGCGTATTGCTTAAAATTATGTAAATGTTGATAGGGTTAGGCAGAATAATGTTGCTCCATAAATGGATGCTTCATAAATGGATGCTAGCTATGTATCATAGGTCAGCTTGTTACCTTTATAAGGTGCACAGCTGTTGGCTCAGGTGAATGGAGTACCCAGCATATAACCGTTTACTTAATTTGTTAGAAAATGCCTTAAATTTCATGCTCATTACTAGCACTCCAAAAAGAGTGCTTCAAAGGATAATACAGGTTGGTTGTTCATTAAGAAGCACAGTTGCATTTGCACTGAAGATCGGGCTCTTTGGCAGACAGTGAAATTTTTTATGCTATTAGCCAAAATGGGTTTCACGGTTGGGGTGACAAGTGTGGGCCACTGGAAGTGCTCTGTGGGTTTTGTAACCTGCGAGACGAAGAGATACACACTGAAATGATATTGTTTAATGAATAGGAGAAAGTTTGCTTAGATTTAAAAGTGTTTGACATGACCAGGCTCACCTGCATCCACACACCTGGATAAATGCTGAATCTAGCCAATTTTTACCACATCTCTAATAATATATTTTTTTTAACACATAAAGTTGAAGTGGAACGTGGAGCTTTAATGTTAGCAAACTCTAGGTGATCACACATCATTTGGAGTCATTTGTACTTTCTCTTGCGTGTAGCCCAGTTCAGTGATACATTCTATGTGGGTGGAATCTGCATCTCCAGCTCCTCAATCTGCTGCAGTCTGCAGCCTTCCCTGTGGGCACAGGATGGCGAGAGCAGCTGTGGCAGGAGGTGGATTCCTTACCAAATTGGTTTCTCTGGCCCCTCCTGTGCAAGGTGACACAGGGCTGGTTTGACATGCTTTTCATCTGTCTATATCCATGCCCAGTTTGATTTAAAAATAGCAAGTTACATGCATTCTAAAAGATAAAAGTCTTGCTAGTTGCACTTGAGTTCGGTGTCTGCCTGTTTTTTTCAGGGCAGTATGTTACCACCAGCACTGGAATAACACTGCTATTCTCTAAGGAGACGTGTTACCTCCCGTGTGACAAATAAAGGACCGTTAATTTATGTTTGGGGAGGTAACATATTTTGTATTTATTCGAAGTAATCCAGTGGATCCTGTTTCCAATTTAGAGCCTTGAACAGTATTTAATATTCACCTATTCACAGTGCATTTGCATTGCAGGGCGTGACTTAGCTCCATGGGAGCTTTCAAAACTCCTTTTGCTGTTTTTATGTGTTTGGGGAAAATTGCCAAATTGAAAAAGGAGAAAAATCTATTTTCAATTTCTTAAAGAGCCTTAAACTATCCCAGATTCTGCCTTTGTTTTGCTTTGTGGTCCATTAGCATCATTGTGGCTACCAGTTCAGTTGTGTATATGCACTTTCTGGAGACTGGTGACCTGGGATCTGTCCTCCAGCTGTTCTGGTTTATTGGGTTTAATTTCTTTTTTTTTTTTTTTGGTAGAAAAACTAAAGCTGCAAGATCACCTATAAGAAAAGCTGTTGTCTATTTATTTAATCTCAAAGTTAAGTCAATCTTTTGGTTATTTCTAATGTATGTTTTAGGACTGTGTACATTAGAATATGCAGTTTGTAAGCTCAGGAACATTTTCTTTTCATAAAGTGTGATCTCTAGTGTTGCTATCTTCCTATAGTTTTTGATAAAATAAATAAATTTAGTTTTTCTCTTGTTGTTGTCATTCTTAAAATCCTGTCAAAATTAGCCAGAGCAGCAGAATTTGCTTTAAGACTGCAACCTCTGAATTCTTGCCTTGTACCCCATTTTTTTAGCACTATAGGGGCTGTAGTAGAGCAACGATGAGGAAGTCACGTGTTTCCTACTCAGCTTGTGGCTGATCAGAACTGATGTAAATTTACACTGTCGACTTGTCTGAGGCAGGCTGGGTTCCTCTGTACATGAAAGTTCAGGGCTGTGCTGAAATATAGCTCAGTTAAGGAAACAAGCCAACGGAAGAAACCGCTCTGTGTGACTTTATTCGCAGGGGTAGTTGCAACAGCAGTGTCACTCATTCAAGCTTTCAAAAAAAACCCCAAACCAGTTGATAGAACAGGTGTGAAAATTACATTGATAAAGCCCAGGAACAGGATGGGCAAGGTGGCAGTGGAGACATAGATAGACTTCAATATCCTTAAAACCATACATAGCCGATTGCAATTCTTCTTCCTTTTATTCCCCGCACCCCACCTCCACCGCTGGTTTAACAGTCACATAACACTAAAGATGGCAGAAAGACTGGAGACAGACTGGGAGGGGACAGCTGTCATACTCAACATCTCTTTAATTCTTTGGGACTTAAGATGCATGGATGGGAAACTGCAGGGATTTTTAGGTGATCTCTGCTGTTCAGGCACTTCTGTAGGCACTGTGATTTAAGAAAAACCTGAACTGCATTTCCATTTTGGAAGGTAAGAGTTTGGGCAAACAGTTATGATGGCACATACATGTGGAGAATTTATTGATTTAAAAAAGAAATCTAAACATGTCTGAACTCAACAGGATGTTGCAGAGGAGGTAAAATCTGGTAATAGAAGAGCCTTGGGTAACAAAAACCTGTCCAGGACAACAGGACAGTTTCTGGTGCTGGGAGTTCACCTCCAGAGCAGGCTACTGCTGGTGGCTTGGCAACCATGTGCTGCAGGATTTTAAAGTTGTTCTGAAAAACAATTCAGAACAAACAAAAACACAGAGGAACCGATGACAAGTTGTTTGGAATGAGTTAATCTAAACCACACACAATGGTGTGCAGTACCTCATTCAGGAATTGAAATTGGATGACAACACTTGCTCAGTGTAAAGAGACTGCTTGAAAAGAACAATTTGGGTATTTTTTAAAAAAAAATCTCAGTAATTCTCTAACCTGTTCTGCAGTTGTTTTTAAAAATATTGCTGAGTTTTCACTGCAGTTATAAATCAGAGTGCAACTATTGCAGTGTTTGCAGGGTCATTCCTGAAAGACATTGTGTTCCCACAGTTAAAAATGTGGTATTTTATTAAAACCTGAGATCACATATATAGCAAAGGCAAACTCTTAGAGTTTGATGATAAGAAACACTAAGTTTGATTTAGCATTCCACCCTTAGTTTTGTCTGGTCCGTTTTTTGTCTACTTACAGTCCTGGAGACCTGAACGTGAGAAGGCAGGTGGCTTTTACAGTCCCTCCTGGGAATACTTTTCAGTATTTGGGAATACTTTTCAGTATTTCATGGAAGGAACATAAAGTTTACACAGGCTGCAAGTTCCTAATTTTGACAGTAACTGAGGTTTCTGGAAAAAAAAATGCCTGAATTGGCATAGCTGCTGACAGTCATTGGCACTAAAGAGGGTTTAATAAAGAAATGTCAGTGTTTGTTACCATGATGTGATTGGTTATACCTGTTTCAGACTTGTTTTCTCACTGACTATGCTCTCACCTGCTGCGAGCTTCTGATACAAGCAGCACAGCTGATCTGGCTGAGGTGCTTCAGCACCAGGCGTTAAGGGAATTTCGAAGTCAGAGGAGCTCTGGGAATCTCTCCTCAGTTCTTGATCAGGAGTCCTGGTGCTGTCACTTATTTCTACCAGCACATCTTGAACACGAGCAGTGCCACCTTCTCCATCTTTCTCACAGCCTTTGCTTTTCAAGTCGCAAGCAGCATCGTAGGCACAAGGTCTATTGTGTCCCAGTGGCTTCCACCTACTGCTGTCAGGTTGACTGTCTTTGGCGGTCTCTTGCAATACAGAAACAGCTGCTCTGCTCCCACCTTTGCTGAAGCAGCTCAAGTCCAAGGCACTTCTCTCTTGAGATGTAATGAGCACTGTGTCCATTTGGCTGTCCCAGCCCTGGCTGCCCTGCTCAGAGATATGTGTTGACTGGGAAGAATTCTGGGAGGAGATGTGTGTCGAATCGCTTACTCCATCTGAATCACTGAAGAGTGACTGGGACCCACCAGCATCTGCTGAAGATGGGAAGTTGTCCTCATTTTCAGAACTTTCTTCTAGTTTGTTACACTTAAAAAATGCATCCCAGCGAGGGATGTCAGCATTAGAGTCCTGCTGGTCACTAGTTACTCCATTGGAATTTGATGTGGAAGAGGCATCTGGCTCAGGGGAAAGAACTTGAATTGTATTTTTTTCAGATTCTTCTTCATCATCTTCATCATCATCATCATCATTTGATTCCTCACAGTCCACGAAGTCTACCTTGAGGAAGGTGTAAGTTGTGGTCGCTTTGTAGTTTTCTGTGTTCTCACTGTTTCCTTCAGCGTTTGCAGATTGTCCTGGGCTGGAGGGCCTGCTCTCTCCTCTCTGCTGTTTTGCAATCTTAGGCCTTGCATAAGTTAATTCTGTATCAAAGAGATCATCTTCATCTATCAAGAAAAGCACAGGGGAAAATAACACTAAGAAAAGTTCAGCTCTCTGATAAAATTCTGTTGAGAGCAAAGTTTTCATAAAAATTCATTTAGTGTGAAGAGAAGAAAAAGTTCTTTAACCCAGATGGAAACTCATCAGGACATTACTGACCGTGTTTGCCTTGCCTTGTGTAGCACAGTGCCTTACAGGGAAAGCTGCGAGTTGCCATCCTCCATGTAAGCTACAGCAAATCAGATGTGGCCTCGGCAGACGCATTTATTCAGGTGACATGTTTTGAGCAGGGCTGCATCACCCTCACGTACTCAGCACTTCAGAAATAGCCAGAGAAAATGCAACAGGCCCAGAGTTGTTTTCTAGTTCCCAAGTGGCTTTACAGAGGCTATGTACAGCCTCCACTTATCATCGTAAATTTAAAAAGCTACCAGGTGCTAAAAAACAGCAGTTGGAGATAAGAGGAGCAATTCCACTGATGCAGCACTCTGTCCCCTGCAACACTACAAGTTCCGTTAGGAACAGATAAACAGCTTTACCAGCCATGGTCTGGGATGGCGGGATGGAACTCTTCCAGAAACTTAAAGGGCTGTTAGGCATTAAGTGTATTTTAAGATCACAAACAAGTGCAATTTTACACAGCTCTCTCACCCTCCTAAAACCTAAGTTAATTGAATTTGTATTTCTCCTTTCTAACTGCTGCTTTGAACACAGACACTATGGTGAACACCGTGGCTTTTGGCACCTCTGCTGAGTCCCAGACTCATTTCAGGCACAGTAGCACCAGCAGAATCTTTACCTGTATCAGACAAGTCTCTCTTGTGGACTCTCTTCAGTGTTCCTAAGGGCTTGTATCTGGGCTCCGTGTTTCTCCCGTATGACCTGCATAATGGCTGTAGTCTGAGGTGAATGAGAAAAGTAATTAATACTTAGAACTCAGCAGATACTTTCAGGAGTAAAAGTAAATCTTTTCATTCAATCTAAATATGCTGCTTCCTGCCTTTCACAGGCACTGCAGCTAAAGTGTTGAGGCAAAGGCAGCAAGAGCTAGAGAAAAGCTCTTCATTCATTGGTGATCTCAGGCAGCTTAAAGGTAGACAGCTGTCACTTCTATATACTTACCTTAAAACATGTACACCATTTGGAAACCACCTTTCAGTGCCTTGCTTAGAGAAGACAAAATGACAGGGTTCAAAATGTCACTACAGCTTTATTCAATAATTGTAAAGTTATCTCCTTTCTTATTAAGGAGGAAAAGAAAAAGGAACAAAGAAACGAGTCCTCATTTTGTTCAGCTGAGAGACACCGCTGCTCTCCTGCTCCATAAGAGCACTTTCTAAGCTGCCAACGTCTGTAGTAGCACAAGAGAACAGGCCCCTGTGATGCTGCACAGAGGGCAGGAGTTCCAGTCCCCAGAGAAACCCTCTTTAACACTTCTGAGAAGTAGCAACAACAAATAGAAATAGGTCACAGAATAAAGTGAGATGAATGTGTATTCAGATTCCACCCAAACAGAGTTTAACAGCAGAAAAGCCTCTGTACGTGGATACAAGTACAGTGTAGAATACAGACCCTCAGACTTAGCAGAACATAAAAGTGTTCTTCAGAAAGCAGAAGCTTGCAGGAATGAATGTAGCAAACCAAAAAAAATATGAGCTATTGGACAAATAAAGCAAAAGGCAGTGGCCTGCTTGAGAGGCTGGGATTCTGAAGGGGAGTTGTCCTTACAAGAACAGAGATCAGATCACCTCCATTCAGCATCTGCTTGTCACTTACATTTCCATAACCTTGTCTTCTGTTCCACCCACTGGCAGTACATTGGGATACACATTCACAGGACGAATATAGCTCAGGAAATCTTTAATCTAAATGGAAGAAAAGAAGCACCAGTCTAACAAGTTACATCAACAGTTAATAATTCCATTTAATGGCAGCACTGATCAAAGCACACCCAGAACAAGAACTACCTACCCCCTGTCTTGTGTAAAGACCAATACGACCCATGAGCCAAAGTCAATCCAAGTGGGTAGCTCTGAACACAGGTCTGAAAGGGAGCTGAGAACTCAGCCTCACCTAATGCCCCACAGCAATTATGAACTACACAGACCATCACCAGCTCTGAAAGAAAAGGCTAGACAGCCCTGTTCCTAGGGAATGTGCTTCACTGTCCTTACTGCTGTAGATCTTTTCCAACCTGCATTTTTCCTACTGGACTTCAAGCCCCAAGATGTGCAGCTCAGGTATCCCCTCAGGTATCAAAGGCTTTTCCTAAAGTTTCCCTTCAGTTCACTATAACAGCCCACTATGACAAAGCACATCACTTTTGTCAAGCCTTACACTCTTGACTTCCACATGCTCTCCAGATAGCAAACAGAAAGAATTGTGTTCCATTGGGGCACTGCCCTCCAGCAAAGACTTTATCAGTGCTGAGCACAGAGAACACTTGTGAGTTTGCAGATTACGCTCCTATCCATACACACCAGTAGGACCCACCTATTTTTGCACATGGAGGTACCAGTCTGTTACAATACACTACCCACCCCCTAATCTGCCAGCAAAGCCACCACATTGTATGTACTCCTCTGGTATCTCTATTTAAAACTCTGCATGGCAAAGCAAATAAAAACTTATTCAAGAGCTTAAAAACAGGACTGTCTTCTTAGGGCTCTGAATAATCTCCATTTTGTATGTGCAAGGCTTTGTGACAGGTTAGTTGTTAGCACTGATACAGTTTCAGTTCAGTTTCTTAGGAGAGTATTTTAAGGACTGGATTGAGTCATATTAAATGTGTGTGATTCTGGAGAGGATGCTGCCATGACGAATTTCCTTTTAGTCTTTAACATTGAAAGAGGAGTAACAGTGGCAGCTACAATGTGAGAATATTCTGTTTAAATGTGTGGGCAGGGAGAAGGCAGCAAACCCACCCAAAACTGAGTCACAGAAGGTAAACGGTGTATTGAAAACCAAAATACCAAGCTTAAAGCATTGCATAGTTACACAGTAATCTGAAATAGAAAGGTAGTCAAAAGAGTTGCAGCAGTGACCAATACTTTGATAAGAGAGAACAAAAAAATAGGCTTGTAATCCTGCCCTACCATAACATGCTTTTCTGCAGCTATATTAAAACGGATTTCTCTGTCTTCAGCATCCAGAGCTTCCTATCCCCTTATGTCTCATTACTGAAAAGGTTTTTTTTTAATGTGACAAGTCATGTCACCCACTCCAGAACTCCTTTAATTTTTTTAATCAATATATACTCAGTATTACAAGTATACAAACCTCACTGTATGAAGAATGGAAAGAGAAACAAGCTCTGTATGTACTCTCCCCAGTCCTAAAAAAAGAGAAGAGGCACAAAAATTAAGTAACTGCTCTTCATCCTCAGCCAACAGGCAAGCATAAGCTACTCTTAAAAAGTCTATTTTGAGACTCAGTTATACGAGTGTCAGGCAAGATACACACCTGAAACAACAAGTTTCTGCATGGCCCAAATGCTCACCTCACTATTACGTTGGTTTTCTTGATCCTTTCTCCAAACCACATAGTGGAGGGTTTGATGCTGATTACGTGCAAGGGAGTTCCATTTTGGCAAGTCATCCCACAGGGCAGCCTGTTCCCTCGAAAGCAGTCATCATCCTATCAAACACAATATAAAATTAAATGTAATCCTGACCTTTCTTCCCCCAGAAACTGCACAACATGGTATGTAGCCAGGCCAAGTTTTCATCTGACTTCCAACTCCTTTTAAACACTCTTTGCTGTTGCATCTTGTTTCCATAGAGCAGCTGACAAAGCAAATCCACAACAGAGACCAATGCCCCAGAGTGCCATCTCCAGTTCTACCTGCGCTCCTCCAAGCTGAAGCCTTCAGCTTGATAGACATCCTGCCATATGCTACAAGCACACAGTGTGTGGCTGCAGGAGGCACCATACGAGCTGCTTTTGATATATTTAAATGGATAATACCTGACTGCTATAATCTGCTCTTGTCTTTCTTCATTTAAAAATATATTCTCAAGTTTCAAATACAGTTAAAATATTTCTAGCATCAGTTAATATATTTTTTCCCTTTCTTTTCTCTTTTAAATGTCAACCTACTAAGGTTCTCTCTCCTTTGGCCCAAGCCACCATTTGGCTCAAGTCTCCATCAGCACAACCAAAACATCAGCACCTATAACCGGTCTTTCACAGCAAGGTTAGCAGAGGCATTGCAAGATGATACAGACCCGAGGATGTCGACAGGCATGAATCTGAGTGCGTCGGTCTGTAGTTATATGGTAGAGGATTTCTGGCATGTTTCTGAACATATCAAGTTTGTTTACGTGCACCTAGAGAAAGGCAGAGTTTACTCTGTTAGCTCAATATGTTGTCCAAACTGCAGCTTGAGCAACTATGCAGATGTGGTTCTGCTCTCAACCAGTGCTGGTAGGCATTTAAACAATTACGACCTGCTGATAATGTGCGAGTGGAGAAGTGTTAGCCAGAAATAACATGGATATCTAGAACATGCACAACACAGCTTCTATGCTGAAGAGCGATGAATATTCATCAAAGAAAGTCAGAATATATCTGCTAACTATTAATGTCATATGTAAATGAGAAGGCTTTTATCATTTGTGGGATAAAAGGGAGAGAGGTAAACACTGAACTTCAAAACTGGGGATAAACTTCTCCCGGGAGAGCCCAGACGTTCCAGACGGAAATCAACTAGTTCACCCATTTTGAGCACAACTCTGGCTTTCTAAGTGAAGTTAATCAAAGCATGCGCATCTTTCACACACAGCAGTCCTCTGATCAGCCATTTCCAGCTTGGTGACTGGCCACCACCACCATTCCTGAGGATCTGTTCTAGACTGACAAACCCAGAAACGTTACCTTGATTCCAAGTTCCTCACTGAGGTTTATGAATAAATATTCATATCCGTAAGCAGCTTTGCAGTTCAGCCACACAACATGATAGCGACTCAGTGAGGTCCAGCTTCGCACTAGCTCCAAGATCCCATTTAAACATTCCTCCTGAAAAGTTTAGAAAATGTTATGAATTGGCTTTGAAGACACTTGCAAATTGCTGTGATTTGGTAATGCAAAAGGGCACTGCCTTGCAAGATTTGCCTAACAAAGGAACGGTTAATTAATTAGTGGATTTAGGACCTTTCCTCTCACAGCTTATTCAGACTTACCCGGCTTGGTATATGATAATATTTTGGATCGCAGAAAGTGGTGTCCAAGTACACACTCTGGATATCTTTCACTCTGAAAGAGAAAAGTGATAGAGGAGTGAGCAGTGCATCACAGTACTAAGACACACCACTTCTTCTCTCGTCAAAAGGAGGCAATTCTTTCTCTTTACTACCAAGAGCATGTTAAAAGGGGCTTGTAACTGCAGCATTGCCTGGCTGCAAATACATTTAATCCAGAATAGAAAAATGAGGACGAAGAGTGCATTATTGCTGAATTGTCCCTGTCTGTGTGATCTTTCATTCTTTCCAAATCCCATGAATAGCTGAAGCCTCACCTGGTCCCTGAATGCAAAAGCTCCATTCTGGCTGCTTCTCCTTTTGCAAGCCTGAAATCCCCTGTATACAGCACAGTGCCATTTTCACCTTCAAACAAAAACCTACGAACAGAAACACTTTGGTCAAACTCAACAATATAAAGCATTAAATGCCAGGTGTCAATTTATTACCTTTCTTAGAGCAGTTGACGTGACTAATGCACGATGTAATAGAACTGTTAGACTTAGGTTGGTCCTAGAGTAATTTCAGATAAACCAAATAATTCAGACTCAGTATGTTTGGAAAATAATCTGTGCCCAGGCTCGTCAGAATTGAAGACAAAAGCCTCACAGGTTCTGTGAGGGCAGCCCAGCTGCCTGCTGCAGCCAAAGAAATTTATTAGGCATCTGGACCAGGAAACTGGGCACCTTCTTTTCAATGTCATACTTAAGAAATGGAGGATTTATTTTTGATCATGGTTTTGTATGCCATTTTGTCATGTATGTATGTACAGTGGAAAATAAGAAAGCTGTTACTCATAGGCATGGGGAAAAGTCATCTGTCCCACCATGGTAACAGTTTCTGCGTGGACAGATCCCAGACAGGACAGTGGTTTTCCAGCATTGACCAAAGCTGGTGAGCTCTTCCACAATAGATCATCTCCAAGTAAGAATTTTAAATTCACTAGCTTTTTTAAGTTAGAAAAACCCCAGTACTTAGTGAGAACTCTATAGGAGAAATTTCTCAGCAGAGATATTTGGAGTATTGCAAAGACGTACATGACCGATCCTGGACAGTGACCGGCTGGCAGAAGTGTCACCTCTAGATCTTCCTTCTAGAAGAGATGGGTTAGCATTATTTTCACACTGTAATAAGTACTACCAGTCTTTTCATTGACGCAGTGAAAGCAACACATTGCCCCCCATAGCCTCTTGCAGCATTTAGCATTGTTTTTGAACAAAGAGAAAGTCTCTTCCCATTCCAATGAGCCCTGAAGAGAACTGACCATACTGTCATGCCAGAAGAGATGATTATTTTCTGGTGCTCATGAAAGCCACTCAGCCAGAAGACAGTCCTACATCTCCTTGTTCCTCGTGAACAAGCATCATGGAAATATCTTAGGATATACTTTGCCTGCAGATGCTCTACCAGACCTTTAAGTCCTGCATTTAAAGCTTTTTAAAATAAACCAGGAAATACAAAGTGAAAATATCACAAGAGCACTAGGTAAGTTGGAGATCACTAATACCTTGGGAAGACATTACCAAAGAAATGCTATGATAATAAGAACAAAGCAGGGAAGAAGAATCCATGTGGCTACACATCTCAGAGAGAAGGGGAACAGACATTTTTAAAACAGCTTGTCCTCTTGGGATTTACATGTAAGTTCTGTTTCCCACGTTATTTTAAACAGCATTACTGCCCATTACAGATATATGAATCTGCTGGGGGTTTTTTGTAACTTACCTCACCAGATGTTTCATCCACTAAAGAAATCTGGGTTGGAGTTTCAACTTCCAATGCAACCTGTACAAAATCAGTAAACGCATTACAGGTTGTACTGAACATTTTATTTCATGCTTATGGCTAAGTACTCATTAAGCAGACATCCTTAGCTCCCACTGAGGCTAACACTAAGCCTGTAAAATTAAGCTCATTTTCCCATAGTAAGTCATGAATTTCCATTTCCAGTGGAAAAAAAAGAATTCTAAAAGTTGAAATGGAGATACTTGGTCAAGGTGCGCATGCCTAAAAATGTTAGAACATGTTGGACTGCTAACAGCAACAGCTCTGGTTTCTCTGCTGGATCACAAGTTTTGGATGACTGCAAAGCCCAAGACATCTCAGTCCCAGAACAGACGAGAGGATCTTGCTAGGACAGATCTCTGTGCTGCAGCCCTTCTCCTCACTGTTCCCTGTCACCAGAAGCAGAGCCCACAAATCATATGCAGCACACGTTTCTGTGTTTGTGTGAGGCAATCAATCTATAGACCACAATTAATCCCATTTTGCCACATCCTCTACCAAAAAAGTCCTGTAACATACACGCTCGGTGGCCATCTGCAAGGTTAGCACTGCTATGCAGGCTCCTCTCCCATCCTTATTTTTCCCTTTGCTTCAGACAATATTTGCATATAATTCTCCTGCCCAAAAAAGCCAAAGTGAAAGGAAAGTCTTCTGTCATTACCCTCCTTAGGTACAACCTCCAGCTTCTCAGCTGAGTGGTCTCCTCAGCACCTTGGGTTTCACAAGACACCATATTGCATGTTTTTGGGCAGCTCCATGAGATCCATTCACAAAAGTGGTAACGTTTGGCTTCTCCACCAGCAACCACAACACCAATCAAACTCAGAGCTTGCTCCAAAACACAGGTATATGTGTCAAAAAGTATTTTATTCTAAGAAATCAAGACACTAGCAAAACCCGATTTTTTAAACATCAACATTAATTTTATAATCTACAATTGCTGGAGTTATATAAACTGAAGAGGTTGATCTAAATTTTGCACGCTTGTATTTCTCATTAATTCTCAAATTTCCTACTGCAGTGAAACAATTGCCAAGCTTCAGATCTAAACTGCCTGAAGAATTCTTCACCGACAGCCGCAGTTCAGCTCCATAACCATAAATGATAACGTCTCCTCATCTTTGATAGTTTGAATATTAAAGCCATCAGCAGATTCAAAGAGCCTCTTATGCCATAGGTACAAGCAAAGGTCAGACTGGTCATCATAAAAACATTTGTCTGGAAGGTGACACCATGATTGCTTCTCTCAGTCTGGTGAATATCAAATCAGCTGTTAATTAATTTCTCAGTCATGTTACAAGTAGAAAGCTTATTTATTGTAAGACAAAAGCTTGTGAACAAGACATCCAACAGCTACTATCTGATTTAGGGCCTGTGCAGCTCATGCCATTACCAACAGTCACTCCTGGGAGCAGCAGCTGCAAACATCTATGTATTTTTTTAATTGATTTGTGTTAATTCTGCTCTATCTTGGACTGTACCATGAGTACCTCTGGCATCTCTTCCCAGATGAAGATTTTCTCAAACAGGGATGTTGGGACCAACACTGCCTACTTTCCTTCTACTGCTCATACAAACTCCTAACAGCTTATAGACATCTCCCCGCCAGGGACTTCCTCTTCTAAGTTAAACTCAAGGGATACTGGAAGCAAACAAACAGAAGCTTAGAAAAAAAACAAAACAAAACAAAAACAATGAACACCAACAAAAAAGCCACCACAAACCCACCCGATTTTAGTTTTGCTAGTCCAAGAAGATTACAGGCTTAGAAAAATTGCCACCTATGCACACCGTGCTCCTTCACACATCAAACATGCCTAAGGGATGTTCAGAGTCTTTCTTACAGAGCCCTGAATCATATTCATGCTACAAATCATTATTTTTTTTCTGATTCTTGAGGCTCCATATCAAGCTAGTTATTTTCCCCCTCAGCTTAACAATTAAACTAGGACCTTGAACAGAAAAGTCCCCTACTTCCCTTTTTTTCCTCTCACCCAGACTTACCTGCTGGGTCCCATTCACATGAGTTTCTTTGGATATGCAGCTTAAGACCCACACTTACAACCTATTTAAGGAAACTCTGAGCCATAACTCCCCCAATGAAACAAATTTCAGCTTGCCTGAAGTCCTTCTTGACCTTCAACTTGACTAGAAAACTCTCCTGTTCTTGCTTGGGGCATACAGCAAAATCCTTACACTATGGGCTGGTGTGTGTACACACAGTAAGGTGTGAAAAGAAACATGTTCAATTTCAAAGCCCGCATCTGCAAAGGGAAGGAAATAAGTAACTACAAGTCATACCCACACATGACCACTGACCGCTTGAATTTTGGCTCCAAACAGTGGAAATCGAGTAAAATAATTAAGTTCTTTGGTGATTTTACATCACTAAAACATTTTCATGTTACAGATAGCCCAATTTCCAAAAAAAACCAAAAGGAAAATAAAATAACCAAAAGTTTGTACATACTCCAAGCAATACAAGACTTTAAATGAAGCAAAAGGAAAATGAAACAAGGACAAGACCAAAGAGAC
Source organism: Aegotheles bennettii (assembly GCA_013398125.1). Lineage (NCBI taxonomy): Eukaryota > Metazoa > Chordata > Aves > Caprimulgiformes > Aegothelidae > Aegotheles > Aegotheles bennettii. The sequence goes on from VZRW01010362.1 coordinate 38,546, forward strand.
ATGAGCAAGGTAAGGAAATGAAGGAGTCACACAAATGATCAGTGTATAGATGGAGGACATCTAAAGCTGAGAGAAAAGGATAAATTTTGTGGAGGGAAAAATCAGATTAAACAGTAAATAACAATCAACCAATTCCACATAGCAAGTGGCAAGAAAGGCATACTGATGTAGGTATCACAGAATCACAGAACCACGTGAGCTGGAAGGGACCTTAAAGGTCATCCAGTCCAACCCCTCTGCCATGGGCAGGGACATCCCCCACTAGACCAGGTTGCTCAGGGCCCCATAAAACCTGGCCTTGAACGTCTCCAGGGACGGGGAATCCACCACCTCTCTGGGCAACCTGTGCCAGTGTTTTACCACCCTCATGGTGACAAACTTCTTCCTTATGTCTAACCTAAATCTCCCCTCCTCCAGTTTAAAACCATTCCCCCTCGTCCTATCACAACAGGGTCTGCTAAAAAGCCTGTCCCCATCCTTCTCGTAGGCCCCCCTTAGGTATTGAAAAGTGGCAGTTTATAACTTAGCTGTTAAAAGCCACTCCAGACTGGAACTTGGCATGAAAGTTCTTACAATCAAATACTGTATTTTTAATAGACTTATATAGGTACTTTAGCCCTGAAACACAGTATCAACACCAACATTTAGACATTTCTGAGGAGGGGAAACTTCACCCTCCCTAGAATCACTGTTTGGAAAGCGATAACTGAAAAACAAACAAAAACTCACAATGTGATTCTCCCAAAACTTGTATTTCCAGCTAGTCAGCAGCAGTTCCTTGGTTACTGGTGAGCAATATAATTTAACTTTCAAGCTGTGAGAAGACAAAAAACACAGATGAGCATTTTTGAAAGCAGAGGCAGGGAACAACCTAACAACACATCAGCACCTGGCACATCAAAACAAGTACTCAGGCCCCTCTCTTATCTGAAGAGACCTGCAGGAGCAGCTCTGCCCCAACCTGAGGCAGGATCAAGGCGAGTTACTCCACCTTGTTGAGGAGGATTTTCTTAGACTCAGTAAACTCAAAGACTTACCTATGTGTGCCCGGGCACGTGTGTTTTTGTGCAGAAATAAATAAAGTGCACCATACGTGGTTACATGGACACACAGCTTTGCTTGTTTCTGTACCCACCAAGGTCTGTTTCAGACGTCCATGCTTTCCCTGGAACAGGCATTTGGTTCAGCAGAACACAGAATACTTCCTATAAAGCTCTAGCTTCTGCACAGTGCACCTACCCCTGACGGGCAGAGAGATTCTCTGCTAACATTCTGAGATGCAACATCTACTTTAATAAACAGTGAGTAGGAACCAGCCCACAACTCCTCTGGGCCCATTCCCGTGGTTGACCATCCTCATGGTGGAATAGAAAAGGTGTCCCTTGCCCTTTCATTATGCACCTCCAACAAGAGTCTGGCTCCATCTTCTCTACCCCTACCTGCAAACAGTGATACTCTGTTGTCTCCTACGCTTAAGGCTGAAGACTTCCAGCTCTCAGCCTCTTCTCACACATCACTTGCTCCAGCTCCAGCCCAGCTTGGTGGTCCTGCTCCCAAACATCAATGTTATTTTGTCCAGGGGAGCCCAGGGCTGGACTCTGTTCTCCAGACAAAGCCTTACAAGCACTGACCAGAGGGGAGTAACTGTCTCTCTCAGACTGCTGGCTGCCTGCTTGTCCACACACCTCTGAGCAGAGCTGGGTTCCTTCACAGCACAGGCACAGTGTGATCTCCATGCACCTGAGGGACTAACGGCAGCGAGGATCCCTGTGAAGCTCATAAACCTCATAAAGTTCAACAAGACCAAGTGCACCTGGGCCAGGGCAATCCTCAGCATCAATACAGCCTGTGGGATGAAGGGACTGAGAGCAGCCCTGTGGAGAAGGACGTGGGGGTACTGGTAGATGCAAAGCTGGACATGACCCAGCAATGTGTGCTTGCAGTTTGGAAAGACATCACCCTGGGCTGTATCACGAGAGGTGTGACCAGCAGGGCGAGGGAGGGGATTCTACTCCTCTACTCGGCTCTCGTGAGACCCCACCTGCAGCGCTGGGTCCAGTTCTGGAGTCCTCAGCACAAGAAAGGTACGGACCTGCTGGAGTGGGATCAGAGGAGGCCACAACAATGGTTAGTGGGATATAGCACCTCTGCTATGGAGACAGGCTGAGAGCTGGGGCTGTTCAGCCTGGAGAGGAGAAGGTTCCAAGGAGACCTTAGAGCACCTTCCAGTGCCTGAAGGGGCTCCAGGGAAGCTGGAGAGGGACTGGTGACAAGGGCAGGGAATGATGGGATGGGGGGAATGGGTTCAGTCTGATAGAGGGGAGATTTAGACTGGATCTTAGGCAGAAATCCTTTCCTGTGAGGGTGGTGAGACCCTGGCCCAGGGTGCCCAGAGAAGCTGTGGCTGCCCCCTCCCTGGCAGTGTTCAAGGCCAGGCTGGATGGGGCTTGGAGCAACCTGGTGTGGTGGGAGGTGTCCCTGCCCATGGCAGGGGTGGGACTGGGTGAGCCTTCAGGCCCTTTCCGACCCAGCCCAGGGTGTCACTCCGTGACCCACAGCCCTGCCCTGGACAGGACAGGAGAGGACAGGACAGGAGAGGACAGGACAGGGCAGGGCAGGAGAGGACAGG
>VZRW01010362.1:41544-61961 GCA_013398125.1 Aegotheles bennettii
CGGCGCGGGGCGGTTGCCAGGCAACGGCGGTGGAGGCGGCCGCTACGCCCTGAGGAGCCGCTCGGTCCGGTCGGTCCGGGCCCGTCCTGCGGCCGCGCACCCGGGTGAGCCGCGGCTGGGCCGGGCGGGGGGAGCAGGGTGGGGTTACGGTCACAACGGCTGCTCAGGCCGGGCCCAGGCGCCTGCCCGAACAGCTGGACGGAACCCCCGGGGCCGTGTGCAGGAGCCGTTGGGAGGCTCTCACCGACTCCTCCGGCGTCCCAAGCGGGCCCTGCGGGTGCTGACTGGTGTGCAGAGAGCTGGGAAGCGTGGCTGCCTCTTCCAGCCGCCCTCATTGGTGTTTATAGGTATGTGAAGGGTCAGGAGGATGGAGCCAGGCTCTGCTCAGGGATGGGACAAGGGGGAATGGGTGCAAGTTGGAACATAGGAGGTTCCGGGTGAACATAGGGAAGAACTTTGTCACTGTGCGAGTGACAGAGCACTGGGCCAGGCTGCCCAGAGAGGCTGTGGAGTCTCCTTCTCTGGAGACATTCAAACCCGACTGGATGCGTTCCTGTGTGACCTGCTCTGGGCTGTCCTGCAGGGGGGTTGGACTGGGTGAGCTTTCGAGGTCCCTTCCAACCCCTGGCACTCTGTGTGATCTGTGTGTGACCTCTCCAGGCCTGGGGCTCTGTAGGGGCTGGGGGATGCAGCTCCCACCTCCTCCTCTGCAGGCTGTGAGCAACAAAGCTGAGCACACACCACAGGCAAGGTGGGCACAGGCTGCCACAGACCTGCACACAGCAGCTACGTGCAGGACTCACATAAAACAAACACAGATGAGCCCCTTTCCACCTTGGCTGATAGCACTAGAAGCTCCTGAGAGCAGGCACACACACACTGACTGCTCCCTGGGCTCACAAGCACACACGCACACATTTGAGCACCAGCACAGCTCCTCTGCCTGCCCAGCAGAGGCCCCAGTCCCCTTACCTGCTTCATGCATCCCCCACTTGGGGTTCTCCTGCTTACATGGACCTGCTAGCCCAGCTGGATGCTCGCTAGCAAACATGCACTCACACTCATCCCTCATGTGCTCCATGTTCCCAAGTCCCTTTGGGTGTGCCAGCATGGATACCCCTGCCTGCTTGATACCCTGGCCTGGACCTGAGGCCCCCCTGCTCACCAGTGAGTCCAGCTTGAATTTTGCTTGTGAATATGAATACACCTGATGTATGCCTGGCTTGGGGAAGATACGGGCACTCACTCCTCCTCCCCAGCAGCTGGCACCAGGCACACAGGACACAGGTCACACCAGGAGCTGGCGTTCAGTCCTTGCAGCACACACACAGGCGGGATAGAGTGAGATTCTGCAGAGAGATGGTTAAGAAAAGATGTAATAAGAAGATATAAGAACGTAGGACAGACATGGTCAGGTGCAGGGCTCAGCCAGGCAAGCATACTGACTGTAAATGATTTACACCATTGGCCTCTTTTCTACTACTTTCTGTGTATTCCCATCTTTGTTCCTCTCTGTTGCCCTTCCCCTGCACATTCCTCAGGGATCTGTACAGCTCTATTGATTCGTGCACCCCTCCGAGCTGGGGAGGCCCTGGTTTACAATTGATCTCCTTGGAAGTGGTGCCCTTAGTAGGTTGACAGCCCACCAATTAGTGGGGGTGGAGAGGTTTGTTTCTTGTCATGGTCTCTATGTTTGTTTTGTCAGGTTTTTGTCTTTGTATATTTTGTTTCTGGTTTTCTCTTTTTCCCTTAGTTTCCCAACTGTCAATGTCCCTGATCAGATAACCCAGCTGGAATAAACATCCTCAAACTCCCAGAGGCCCCCATTAATTAGTGTGACTAACCAGCTTTGGTTCTCATCTCTGCCTCCCTCATAATTCACTGAGCAGGTTTGTGTCCCCATATGTTCTCTTTTTATGGCTTCCTCCCTTTCTTATTGTCCCTTCTTGTACTCGGGAAGGTCCTTGACCAGATGCCTTTAGAGGAGCAGACACTCTCCTCCCACATACCCTTACAACTTGTGTAAGTGTTAAAGAAACTACCATATGCAAGCCCAAGCTAGTGAGGATTCCATAAAAATTATGCTATGATTGACATTAAAAAACTGTTTTCCCATCACCAAAACAGAGGTTCATGAAATCTCACCATTACCCCAAAATTAAGAGTAGGCAAACATTGTCATCTTAGCAAAGTCCACTTCACTGTTCAGCAATTCCCTTTAGACACAAAGTGATAGTGAGTATTTTCTTACCATCCTCTTGCATTCTTTCAGTTGCCTGTGTCTGCCTTTGTCTCCTCCCTGAATTGCAGCTGGATGGAGCACAGCTCATCTCCTGCTTCTATACAATGAAATCAGCTCCACGCCTGGAACTCGGACAATAGAGAGCACAATTCTAAAGGGCTTAAATAGCAGCCTAAAAATATCAGGGTGGTGCTTTTGTTATTTGAAGTCGCCAAGCTGGCAGTGTAAATGTGTGACCTTTCTATATGTTTTTTGAGCAGGAGAGGCCATCTGAAGCAATGGTGACTCAGGAAGTGCCAGACATACCCAGATGTCTTGAAGAAGCACATTCGTTGGACGAATTCAGTACCTCCTGCAAAGAAGTACTTAACACTGGTAACATGTAAGTTATCATAAATCACTAAAATTAATTATAGTTTAGTATTTATTAAGATCTAATGTTATTGCTGATAATGTTGACTGTCTAAAGTCCCAGATTTACAACATCAAGACAGCATGAAAAATTCTGTAATGGCTACAAAAAAGTCCTGTGCAGCAAGAAGGGAAAAAAATAATGTTGAGATAGATATCTCAAAGACTACACTAAAGATTCAGAATAAGGGTGTATGCTTATCATGTTCCTTTGTATGTGACACCTCAGAACTGGGTGGGAAAATTACTTTTATTTATTTGGTAAATGGTTGCCTTCATTACAAAATGCTGCAGGGCCTGGTAAAAGAATGTTTGGAGTGCTGAACTGCAAGGAACAGTTTAGTGTTTCCAGAAAAGAGCCCTTGTGCATATTTTTATTGATCTTTAATAAAGTGTATGCAGTAAGAGATGAAAGGCCTTTTTTTGTGTGTGCTAATGGCTCTCATACAGTTAGATAACAGAGATGCAGACTTCTGCTATTTCCACATCATGATAACAACAATTCTTGATATAATTTTCCCAAAGATTTGTTTGCTGTAGTGTGATATTTTTTTACTGCCTTTCTAACAGATGAAGGGCATTTGCGCATTTGATAAGACATCAGCATTCAACTTCCCAAGCTCTTGGTTGAGACAGGAACTGGCTAAGTAAGGAAATTTTGCTGTGTGCTGGATTTGGAGGCAGTGTACTACCCACAGGGAGTGAGACTGCATCCTCTCACTACAAAATCCAGAAGCTTTTTCTCCTTTGAAGAAGCCTTCCTAATTATGAAGCTAAAGCTTGGTGACATTACAAAGCTAGGAAGAGACTCGTTCTGACCATATCTGCTAGGCATGATAGTGTTCTGTGTGTTTTGCTTGCAGAAGCAACATGAAGTTCTATTTTAGTAGCAGAATAAGATTACACTCAAGAAAACAAATGCAGTGAAATTCAGATACAAGGTAGAATTCAAACAGTTCATATTTTTTTGAAATATAGTTCAAATCCATCCCTGGTGAGTTTTCCCTGACTTTGCAATTATTTTTTTTTAATTATTGTTTATTTTCTTTTTCCCTTACAGTTTGAGCTTCGTTGTGTCCCAGTTCTGCTCTGTTCAGGTTTAGCAGCTGATTAACCTATTTACTGTTTCTCAGCAGGCTGAACAAGTGGGTTTTGTGTGAGGAGGAAGTCAGTGGCAGTCAGTGCAGATTTTGATGGGGCAAGGGTAGAATAGAATGATTTTTGGTAGATTGTGTGCACTGCCTCCTTAATCCCATCCAATTTATTTCTGAAGACTTCTTCTTTATCATGTCAGCTGTGGCCATGTGACTGGCAGTCCAGTTCTCGTTTTCTCTCCTGACCGTTTGCTGTTCTTCAGTAACAGCCCAGCTCTTGATTTTGTGGTTCCTGGGTTGGTGTCCCTCAGCAGGAAGAAAGAAAAATCTGAAAAGCTGCCTGTTGCAAGGGGGCGGTGATTGTGAAGATCTGAAATTAAAACTATAACTGTTTTTTTTTGGGGGGTTAGTCCTTCAATGTGCACAAATAAATTTTAGGCAGCACTGTCAAGCAGGCAAAATTATAATGATAATATTTTCCTAGATAAAGAAGTATAGGTGAGTTGTACTTGTTTGAGAGCAAGTAGTGGATTTAATTTGATTCCAACTGCTTATAGCATTTTTTCAACCTCAGACTCTGAGGGAAAGATAATATTGTACTGTCTGTAATTCATTTATTTTTAAATTTTGTTCTACTCATTTCAATACATCCTTAACAAAATTGCTTGCTTCCATCTCCTCTATTTAATTTTCAAAAATCTGATTTCAGGAAAAAGTCTGAAGTTTCTGGAGTCATGGCTGAAGATGACATGAAACCAAAATCTATACATCGTGCCAAAAAATGGTCAAATGATGTAGAGAACTTATACAGATTTCAGCAAGCTGGGTATAGAGATGAGGTTGAATATAAACAAGTAAACCAAGTTGATACGGTAAGATGTAGAACTCATCAAGGGTTATTAATTGAACTTCTGTCTCATGTTAAACGTTTAACTAAAAGTGGAGGTGCCACTTATTTCCTTTCCTTTAGGCTAGTTTTTGATACAGTTTTTTTTCTCTCAGGTCTGACTTGAATTCTTGGGCTATTATTAACTGTGCAGAGTCACTTATTTCACAGAAGTGAAACAGAAGCACTACCCAGGCTGTGGTTTTGTTCCGCCTCTCTCAGGCATTTAGAAGCATAATAGATTTCTTCGAATAGATGTAGTTGCTATCTAGAAGAATAATTTGGTTTTGAAAAAAGGAATTTTAAAAAAACAAAGTGAGTTCTCTCTGAAGTTTCCCCATTACTCTGCCAGTAGGGGAAATTCAGATTGGACGCTAGGAAAACTTTTTTCACTGTAAGGGTGAGGTGATTAGATATTGGAATAGGTTGCCCAGGGTGGTGGTGGAGTCACCATTGCTGGAGGTGTTGAGGATGCATCTGGATGTGGCGCTGGGTGATGTGGGGTTGGACTGGATGATCTTGAAGGTCTCTTCCAACCTCAATGATTTTATGATTCTATCCCTTTGATCAGTTGGGATCAGCTGTTCCAGCTGTGTCCCCTTCCAACTTGTGCATCCCCAGCGTACTCACTGGTGGGTGGGGTGAGGAGCAGGAAAGGCCTTGACTCTGTGTCAGCATTATCAACACTGTTTCCAGCACAAGTCCAAAACACAGCCCCCTCATAGCTACTATGAAGAAAATTAACTCTATCCCGGCCAAAACCAATGTGTAAATGAAACTACCACTTCTGGGACTCTCTGCTTAGGGAATGCTCTAGTTTGACATTCTGTTGTCAGCCCTGCCTGGAGGAGAAATAAGATCCTTATTATCTGATTTTTAAGGTCCAATTTGATCAGAGGTAGCCATAGTTGTTCAAGCTGCAGATAGCTACTAGAGCCGTAAAGCTGTTGAACGTACAAGTGGTCAAGCCTTTAATTTAAAGCTTCACATTGTGGAAGGCTGAACAGCAGCAGGATGGTGCTGGTTTCCTGCAGGACTGATCCGGCTGTCTTTGAGGCTATGATACATACAGCTCACTTTATTTTTACGAAATTGCTAAGGAAAAGCACATTTTTTGTGTTTAGAAGGATCCCTAAGAAACCCTTAAGTGTGTGTCAGTCTTACAGAAGTAGAATCTTTCAGTCTCTCAGGTTATTGAATAACATCAATGTTTTATTCCTAAATGAGGTATTTTAAAAGCTTTGGCTACTCCTCATTTTAAATTACCTTACTCTATCAGATATTCTTAGATCCTTATTTCTAGACTTTTCTGATCACACAATTCTTTATATTAGACCAGAAATCTGGTTTCTGATGTCTTAATCTTTTTTGCTTTTTTTTTTTTAAAAAAAGCTAAGCACAATAATAGCAAAGTAGTGTTTAGATCATTTAATGTGAGTGTGTTCAGGTGAATGTATATCTTTTCTATTCTATTTGTAGGTAGAGTGTTGGCCAGAAACTGGATTTGTTAAGAAGCTTCAGAGAAGGGACAATACGTTCTATTATTACAATAAACAAAGAGAATGTGAAGACAAAGAAGTCCATAAAGTCAAAGTTTATGTGTATTAGTTTCGTTATTGTTCTAATTTGTTTTTAATTTTTTATGAATCTCTCTGTTAGAATCTGTAAGTAAATGATGTTTGTGCAATCATCTGACTTACCTGAAGTATGGATGTCGTTCTTGGATAGAAGGGGGCATACTGGAAATGTAGAGAAGCCTGGAGTTATAGCATAGGAATGTGACTTTTTCCCTGCTATAACAGAAGTCTTATTATCCCTCATTTTCCTAGTCACAAATGTTTTTACATCAAAAAGATAAGAAGCTGATAAATGGGTATCATATATTTGGTTTAACTGCATGTGAAGTCCAATACAAGCACTGGCGTTAACCTTTATTCAAAACAATATAATCCTGTTGACACTGGCTAATGCCAGCCTCAGTCTCTTGGTATAGCAAAGGGTTATGAGACTACAAAGGGCCAGAGTAAGGCCAAAAGGCTGATGTTCCCTTGGAGAACAGCAACAATAACAAGCAGAGAATTTAGTGAAGGACACTGAACAATCAAGTAGCAAGGACCTAAGCTGCAGATTTAAAACCCAGGTATTGTGGTAGAAACAGTCATAACAAAGATGTCTTTCTGAGCAATAGATAAGGTATCCCCAAATTTGCCTTTTTAGGGGGGGGGGGTAAGATTGTGGATTTACGTACGGTGAGTTCAGGTGGTACAAAACTGCAGGTAGAACATGAAACCCATACCAGGTAATGTTTATGGTAAGGAAACTGATGCAGATGATATGTGGGATTTCTGGGCAGAATTAATCTCATCTAACTCCAAGTACTATTGTCAACATCTGCACCTGATCTTGTCACTTGGACACCCTTTGTTCTGAATGGAGGGAAGCTGGCTCTTCCAGGCACAATTCATTTCTTCTAAATGTAGGTACGTAACGTTTGCTTTGAACACGTGGCTGTGCCGTCGGCTCTGCAGACGCTGTGCAGACCTGTGCTCCTACTCTGAGACACCTGGTAAAGGCAAGGTTTCTTACTCACCTTCACTCATTAAGGAATTTCAGTAAAATACTTGAAGATGCCAAAACTCTTTAGATAATTGACCTGTAGAACAGGTTATCATCTAAACCAGTAGGTGTGTTCATGGCAGTTGTGCAAAAACGTTATTAATATCTCCTGCCTGTAAGGCATAAAGCAAAGGGATATTTAAGTTTTAGGCATGGATTAGCAGTGTACACTTAACCGTCTGTCTTACAGATATTCTTCACTTGAACCGAAAGTGGTGGCCAACTCAAGATGAAAAATAAAGGACTTACAGCTCCCAGTCAAAATAAGTAGTATAGGTGCAATGTTCAGAAGATCTCTTTGACAATAGGTGACGATGATCTAGTCACCCTATTTAGACAACTGGGTATTTTTTAGCTTAAATTTGTATGAGCTTCGTTAGAGAAATGACTGGAAGGTTACTCAGAAGCAACTGTGAAGCTTTTTTTATTCCAGAAAGTTTTTAATGGCATATAAATAGAGCAATATTTAGATGCCATTTAATGACATATAAATACATTGCAACAGTAGAAATAAAGCTTTGCCACAGTAAATTTCACTTCAGATTTTAATTATGATTGCTCTGGTTGTACTTTTTAAGAGAGGACTTTTTGCACACTTTGCCATCAAATAGTTTGAACATAACAAGTGTCAGGATGATCCATCTATTTTGTCAGTGGATCTCACTTTAACTTAATAGATTCCTAAAGAAAAAGAAATCTGCCGGTGGACATGAAAAGAGCCTTTAAAAAAATCACAAAGCCGGATGTGTTCTATAGCCAACTCAAATTTATTGGCAGAAATTACTGCCATCAGCAAACACAGAATAAGTAAGAATGTTTGGTACAGCCAATTTCTCAGTATATAAAAAATACATAGTTGGGTATTCAAGAGCAGGAATTAAAACTGCAGGTAGCTTTTTAGAGCTTAACTTTTTGAAAAGAAAGACTTTTAAAAACTGAAACAAATGTAAAATATTACTCTGAGCTACACCTGACTCCATTTCAATGTTTTTGCAGTACTCCTGGATGTTTTCTCTCCTGTGTTATGTTTTAGAACAATGAGTGTGCATTTCATACAGCCCGCTGGGGTTTCTTTTCATTTCAGATGAGCAGCATGGGAATTCATGTTCTACTTCTGGAATACTGATTATGTTTGAGTAGGCAGATTCTTCTTGCTTTGAGAGAGTGAATTACCTATTACTAACATTTTTCAGCAGTGTCATTGTGCTAAAAGGTTGAATGTCACTGTAATATTTAAAAGATTAATGAGATGAAAAAGAAAAGAAAAGCCTTATAATTAGTGCCGGAGACCAGTTTACAGACACAGCCTTTTCAACCCTAATGCTGTGTTTGGGAGTTCGCTCACTTCATTAGCCAAAAAAGGAGGTTTTGTGTTGTCAGTAACTGTCAGTTATAATTGTCCTTTGTCATCCAGTTAATATTCATATTTCACTCCAGTTCATGCTAAACATAGTGTTACTTAAAACCACTTTTTTTTTAAAAAAGACCGTAGCTGTGCAATGGCCTCAGCTATGAAGCTGAAGGCATTCCTCTCTTTAAAAAGTAACAGGTACAGGGGTTCTTGCCTGGGATTAAGTTTATGATCACAAGGTAACATTAGTATAAGGACATTTGCTAAAGTTAATTCTTAGAATCACAGAATGGTTTGAGTTGGAAGGGACCTTTGAAGATCATCTAGTCCAACCCCCCTGCCATGGGCAGGGACACCTCCCACCAGACCAGGTTGCTCCAAGCCCCATCCAACCTGGCCTTGAACACTGCCAGAGAGGGGCAGCCACAGCTTCTCTGGGCACCCTGGGCCAGTGTCTCATCCCCTCATAGCAAAGAATTTCTTCCTAATGTCCAATCTAAATCTACCTCCCATTAGTCTGAACCCATTTCCCCTTGTCCTGTCACTACAGGCCTTGCTAGAACGTCTGTCCCCATCTTTCTTATAAAGCCCCCTTTAAGTATTGAAAGGCTGCAATGAGATCTCCCTAGAACCTTCTTGAGGCTGAACAACCCCAACTCCTTCAGCCTTTCTCCACAGGAGAGCTGGTCCAGCCCTCTGATCATTTTTGTGGCCCTCTTCTGCGCCTGCTCCAACAGCTCCATGTCCTTCCTGCACCGGGGATTCCAGAACTGGATTCAGTACTGCAGGTGAGTTCTCACCACAGCAGACTAGAGGGGGAGAATCACCTTCCTTGACCTACTGGCCATGTTTCTTTTGATTCAGCCCAGAATATAGTTGGCTTTTCAGGCTGCAGGTCCATAATTGCCAGATTATGTCCAATTATTCATCCACCAGTACCCCAAAGTCCTTCTCCGCAGGGCTGCTCTCCATCCCTTCATCCCCCAGCCTGTATTGATGCTCAACTTGTAGAACCTCATGAGGCTCATGTAGACCCACTCCTCCAGCCTGGCAAAGTTCTTCCTGTGGTGGCTTTGGTATTCAGCTGTGCTTGTTGAGCATTAGGCTGACACTTGAGTACTAAGCTTTCCTCTGCTACTGTTATGCTGAATGTACCTCTTTCAGTCAAAAAAGCTGTCAAGAGTTAAATGTGTCAGTATTTTCTGTTATTTGATAAATCTGCAGCTGAAATGTCTTGTCTGTCACCTCAGTTTTAGGCACGCTGAGAACTGCTAGCTTACTTGTGTCTTAATTTAAGGTCGCTAAGTTGTGAAAACGTATCAGAAGTGAGCAATCTGGGGAAGCTCTGCTTCATTTTAGGGGTGACACCGCAGTTCATAGGAAGATAAATAACTTCTTTCTGAATGGCATTACAGAAACTTCTTTTACTGAACTTTAGGAACTTTAAAGAGGTAGAGATAAAATCGCATCTTTCATTTTTATTGCCTAAAGATGAAAATGTGTGCTATTTTGCTGATTTGAGTCTTAATAAAAAGTAGTTCGGTAAAAATACTTTGCAATGTGCTTTTCTTATCTGTTGGTATCCCTCTTATCAGGGAATACTGCAGTGCTTTCAGGGACCATCTGTGACAGCTCAGCAAACGGGTGATGACAAGGCTCCCCGTGAGCAAGTGCTCACCAGCTGCCCAAGTCTGATGTTCTTAGTCTAATTCTAATTCACTTCATGGCTTTCTGCAAGACAAGAATAAATGCTTTCTGTGCCTCTTGGAGCTCATAAAAGAAGGAGGTAAAGCAAACTTTTCCAAGACCTACTTTTCAGGCTTTGTGTTTGACAGCTGCTAGTGAAATGGCAAGGGCACAGCCTCTCTGAATTTATCCAGTTACAGTGGGGAAATAAAGGCTGCATTTGTGTGTCCTAGGCTGCCTTTCTATGTTTTCAGCCTTTACTTGAATTCATTATGGAGCAGTATTTTCTGAAAGTGATCCTATGGTTATATGATTTCACTTCACAAAGAATTATTGTGTTTTAATTTTCACTTTGGTGGTTGAGTGGACAGTTGTATTTCCAGCTCTGAAGACACTTGAACCTCAGCCTTTTGGTTTTCAAACATGGTTCCTTCATTTCAAGGTGTTGAAAATGATCGAGAGGCTTCCAACTGTTTAAACGCGACTTTGTAACTCAGCAGCTGCTGATGCCACTGCTTCTCAAATTGTGTGATACAAGTGAAGTCTGTCTGAAAGCAGCTCAAGTGGAAGTGGCTTATGGTCTCTGCAGGTTGTCTCCTATTGCCCCAGTTCCACTGGATTTATATTTATTTGTAGGAGCTGCTTTCTTTGTAGCCTGCCTGTGCTGAGCACCTTTTAGCAAGTTGTTATTACTTAATAAAACACATTTTCTTTCTTGTTGCAGTCGAGACTTTGCATTTGCTTCAAGTCTGAAGCTCAGCACACTTGCAAATAGCATTTGGGAGGGTGACTGGTGACTATGTGCCAAGGGCTGGCACACAGGATAGACAGTGAGATGACACAGGAAAGGTAAGTGAGAATGGGATTTAGCAGGAAGACAGGTCAGGCTGCAGGGAACAAGCCTGGCCCCTTCATCCTCCTTCCTCACCATCTTCCTGTACTTGTTTCACCCTGATCCTTCCCTTTCTGTGTCTGTGGTCCTTCCCCATGACATCCTATAGTAAATGTTGTGCAGTCTCCCACACTCCCACAAATATCCCTTAATATTCACACTGACCATGTTTCCTCCTACAAAATCCAGGCTGACCCTCTCCTAGGCTGGAGTAGTTCTTTTAATGGCACATCAGTCAGTGCCTGACAGGCTCTGGCCTCCGTTATTATCTCTCCTATCACCTGCTCATTGATGTTTGTGTGTCTGTCTGTTTAATTTAGCATTTTCCTCATTATTTGTTATTTCTTGCTATGGAATAGTCCTTAACCAATTAACTTACCGAACCAGATGCTCTCATATTTCACATGTCCTCATGCCAACCTCCCCACGGCAGGTGGCTTGGCTCTGGTGTGATGGATGATGCCTTGTAGAGGCATCTACTCAGCAGGACTTCTGTCCTGCTGCTGCAGATGTCCAGGTAGGTAACAGCTCTAAGGACATGGAAACAAAGGCAATGCCTAGAAACAGGAGGAGGGGGAGGATGGGGGAGCAAGGAAGGATGAGCATGTGTAGGGAGTGAACCATGCAGATGCATCAGCATTTTGCCAGCGATCTTGTATCCACAGAAATCCCCTCCCTCACTGGCCATAGCCCAGTTCTTGTTGGCTGGGGAGGCAGGATGCGGTCCCAGCATCTCACTGCAGATGTTTTTCCTGCCTTGGCAGGAGTGCCTGAACACCTCAGCCCAGGGGAAGGTGTCCTGCCTGGGTGGCAGCTGCTTGGTTTTGCAAGGGGAATGGAGCAAAAAGCACGCAGACTGGACGTGTGGTGGGTTCTCCATTTTTGCCGTGGGGTGTCTAGAGGATGTCAGCTGTGCTGCACTGCCCTGGGGGATGTGCTTGTGCCAAATATATGATGTTTTTCAGGAGCAGACAATGCTGGGATGCAAGTGGGGAAGAGCCAGCAGGTAGGCTGTGGGTGCTGGGAGACAGGGGTTAGGATGCTGTGCATGGAGAGATGGGCTGGAGCCAGGCAGCTCGATACTGGGATGTGTTAGGCAGTGTTTCCGGAGGAAAGAGCACAGTGGCCCTGCAGATCTGCCTCTTTCATGACTCTGATCCCCTGAAGCTACAGACAGCAGAGCTGTAAAAGCCTGTCAACTCCTATCCTAACCTCCCTGACAGATCCATCTTCATCTTGTTCAGAAGGAACTTGAGTCACAACCCAGAGGGACCCTGCTTCTCTCTATTGACTCTGCAAAAGGGAGGAGGTCTATGTACCAAGGACTGGAAGATCAGTGTTTCAAGGAGACACTCATTAAAAACATGAAATACCTCTTTGATAGCCTACCACAACATTGATCTCAATGAGTGAGAAAGATCACTATGCTTGCAACTACAGAGATTTATTGAAAATGTCATTGGATTAATATTTTGTCAGACCGGAGCAATATTTTTACAAAGAAATGTTTATGGATCTGAAGGATGGGTTCAGAAGAGGTGTTAGAAGAGGTGTTCAATGGTTGTATGTATATTGCAAGCAGAGTATTGGGAATACAGGGCAAAAGAAACAGAAGAAATAGAAAAGTTTTGGTATGCTACAGATAGTAAGAAGACATTAAAATGTTGTTGGGAATCTTAGATCAGGAATAGCTTCTTTGTTATTTGCAGTTTCACCTTTTGCATCCATCAGATAGAAAAAACCTCATCAAATACTCCTAATTCCTGCTTTACTATATCAGAGCAAAGTAGGAGTATTTATCCACACCAGATGAAATAATCTGGAGGTTTTGTTTCTGGAATATTCTATTTTCCCACCTGGGGACTAACACAGTTTCTAACTGCTATCATCAATCTCAGCCTAGAGTCACCTCAATAAAAGCAGCGACTGGTGCTGTGCGAGACCCTGAGATGAGAGGTTCACACCTTTCACATGGGATGGAGCCCTCTGCCCTCAGACTCTGTGAAATCCATAAACTTTTAGTAAGATAACAACTCCCCTGTGCAAATAGAATTTAAATGAACCTGCTTTTCCATTCAGAGGCTGTAGCTGCTGCAGGTTTTGAATGGCACAGCCAATGGAGAGGAAAGACCCCTTGGTTGCTGGCAGTGCCAGCTGGAAATATTTCAGCACAGGAGGCAGCAGCCTGGATTTCAGGCAGGTATTCTAGTCATCCCATGCCTAACCATCGTTTAATGGAGCATGTACCTTGGGGACACTGAGTCTGGGGAAGGAAACCTCCTTCTCCTGGACGCACTTGGCTGCCAGGTAGCCTTGAGGAGATTTGGGAACATGTAGGCTTTGCTGCTGGTGGGATGACCTCTCCTGGCATGCTGAAGTATGCTTGCTGTGGGTGAGTAAGGTCTTTCATCTCACCTCTCCTCAGAGAGCATCACAAAATTCCATAGCTCAAGGATGTGGTGGTGCCAAGGGGACCATGTGCACATAATGAAGCAGGACAAGGAGGGGGAGATTTTTCTTTCCTATTCATGCTGCTGTGGAAAGTTTAAATGACAAGATAGAAAACCTGCAAAATTGGGAGGTGGTACTGGTGTTTTACGTCCTTTTGTGGTTTATTAAATGTAGCATTTTTTTCCTCTTGAAAATGCAGTAAGAATCCAGATTTCCATGCGATGTTACTGCCACCCTCCCTGGGCTGACAAGTGATGTCTAATTTGCAAACGCAGCAGACGAGAGGGCTGGCTTCAGCCTTCAGCGGGTGCACAGGCTCCAAAGACAGAAATGACCCGTGTCAGCTCGAGCTCCTTTCCTCTGCTCTTCAAAGGGATGTTTTGAAGCAGCCTCACAGGTGCTGCCCCACTTAAAGTCTGCCACCAACCTGAAAGAAGGGCTGGATGTTGCTAAATGGCTTATACACATATAAGAGGCTCAGATGGGAAATTTTTGTGATATATGTATATAAATGAAACATCTCTCTTTTTGAAGATAATTTTTCTCCAAAAACAAATCTTGAAGATATTTTTTCTCTAAATCTTCTATCAAAAGTTGTGACTCTTTCAGTTGAGGTTTTGGGGCATGGAGGAGCAGATGTGAAAGCTTCTGTGATACACTAAATAAGATAATATAAGAGGGAGAATCCACACTCCTCATGAAACTCAAATTGCTGGAAAATCCAAAGGAGAAGGAAGATTATGATGGATAATTTGGACAACGCATCCCTGACTCGGAATGTTTCAGCTTTTTCATTTGTTCAATCTCTCATCTGATCTCCAAGAGCTAAACATAAATGTGGAAGAAGTAAAATGAAATAGTTCTGCAGTACCCTTTAAAGCCAGCTGCCTGTGTTTCCCAGCTTGGAGGGGTGCCACCGGCCCAGATTGCACCGAATCTGTGAGCTCATGCCTCCCTCTGCTGACTGCCTCCCCCAAACCTCTCCTTGATTGAAAATGATAAAAGACAGTGATTGTTTTTTCCTCCTCCTGTTGGGCTAATGTTCCTCCCCATGTCTCAGGCAATGACCATAATGTCCAGGGAGCTGGTGGATACAGGCTGCTCTCGTCAGCCCCAGTCCCACGTTCCGGTGCTGGCCCCCTTGATTCCCATTGCCACTGGAGTTCTCCATTAATACTAAAATAATGTGTGAATCCTTGTTTATGGGAAAATCTCCAAAAACTGTAAGGAAGGCACTCTAAGTTGCTATGAGCCAAGAGAAGCGAGCAAAGAGCTCTGGCTAGATCATGAGATTACTGCTGGTGTATGCTAGAAATATTTTTGCTGAGTTTTGATTCTGGGGGGTTTTTTCAGTTTGAATTTGCCTGTAGCTCTAGTATCAGTTTAAAAACCTCTTAGTCCTTACAGGCACTTACTAACTAAAACTGACCATGGGAACTATAAAACACAAAGGTTTTGGTTTCTCTTCTCTTTTCACGTGCAGCCTTTAGAAACCCCATGTCCTCGCAGCAGACATGTCCCCCTGGCACATGCAAAGGCAAGAGTTGTGCAATCTCAGCATCACAGGGTTAATTGGAAAATGCCATGCCCCTTGCTCCGAGGTGGAGGAGCAAGGCTGGAAGTCCTCAAGATATTTTTCCCATTGATGATCTGCCAGAGTTGGGTGGCTCCATAGAAGGAGACAAACATAACTCTTCTGGGACAACAGAGAGGGATGTCAGTGTCGTAAACATCTTGTCCATTTTTAACTCTTCCAGAGCATTTCCTTGGGTTGGGGGCTGATAGAGATGAGTTTAAAGTCCATTGTAATGAAGCAAGTTTGTTAATCAGGTTCCCTTTGGACTTATAAACACAGGTGAAAACAGCTCCTGGGTCCTCCAGGAATTTTGACTTGTGAAAACTTTGTTAGAAAGCTCCAAAGAAAATCGTATCCTTTCAAAATAAAGCATGCCAAATAGAATAGCCAAAAGGCCATTGCACTGGGAGCTGAAGGGTGATTTAATGGTACAAAAACCAATTACCAGGCTGTAATCACTAGTGGCTGTGCTGGAAAGCTGAAATCGCTACGGGGAAGGAGACAGGAGAGCAGTGGCTGCTGCTGCTGGAGCTGTGACTAAGACAAATTGCAGCAGAAAGCCAGTGCTAACAAAGAGCTACAGAATAAATTGATGCATTAGAAAACTCAGCCCATTAGATCACTTGAAAGGACACAGGGAGCATCAGAGAGTCAGCTCTGTGGAGAGCTAAAGACAGCGTTGCCTGCACAGATGGGTTACTGACCTCCACCCTGGGACTCAAACAGCCAGCTGATGAGTTACAAGGGCAGCAGCAGCAGCAATGACAATGATATATAATTAGCCTTGGGATATATTAAAATTTTCATATATGTGCTGAATTAAATCTTTGCCCAGAGTACAGGAAAAACCACATGATGGCCTTCAGAATAAATAAAATATTAGACAGGAGAGAGCATATATTTTTTTACGAGTCTACAATGTTGATGTTCTGAAGAGACTCCAAAGCTCTCTGCAATTTATGGGTCAAATTTACCTCTTGGAAGCAATGCCAGGACTGTTTTTGAGAAAGGAGAGCTAAAGCTCAGCATTTAAACCATGGAACTGCTCTAACGTTTAGAGACAGCCAGCTACGATGAATGTAAAGGGTACCAAGCAAGAGCAAGGGAAGGCAAGTTGTGGCCAACCTGAGCAGAACAAACCTTTGCAGTGGTAAACCTTCTGAGATTTCCTTTTGTATTGTTTACTCCATTAAAAAGCCAGTTGTTTTTAATTTCAGACCTGAAGAGCGTATCTACTTTTCACTGAAGATTGATACACTTGCTTTAAACTGTAGAAAGAAGTGAGTCAATGTTATGGGGCATCAAAATTGTGGCAGTCACGGATGCTCTTGTTTTGAACTTGATATCAGCAGGTTGTCTTTATTCCCAGACAATACTGCTTGATTCAGTTTTTGCAAAAAAAAAGCGCTGTATGGCAAAGGGAGCAAATTGCCAAGCAAACAGGGCAAATAATTTTATCATTTGTTCAATTCCACTGAGTGGTAAAGAGGGAGCAGAGGATCCCCTAAGCTTTGAAACACAGCAGAAAAACAACAGCTCTGTTGTGTGATCAGTCCTGTGAATGAGCCCCAGCAAGCAGTGTGGGCACCCTGTGGACCCATGTTGCATCACTGTCCAACCAAGTAAGATATGGAATATCCATGGAGAAGACTGATGGCATTTTCACTGAGGATGAGACATTTATTCTGACTACCAGCATAAATGTTGAGGTAGAGAGGTCTTTAACCACATGTGCCAGGACTAGAGGCTTGGTCTCATTTTCCCAGGAAGACTTCAGAAGTTTGATGAGCTCTGAAACATGAGCTCAATGGATCCTGCATCCCGAGTCATGTGAATCAGCCTCTTGATGGCAGCAGGGTTTGCTCCTGGAGCTCTGGCTGCAGGAGAAGGACCACACCAAGTGCATCCTAGACCGTGGATGGAGTAGTATCTGCTGCCAAATAGAAAAAGAAATGGAAAAAAGTGGAAAAGGGACTTCAGGATGTCTGATTTCCAATGCCAACCCCTTCTCCCCACCTTATACTATTTTTCACAAGTCAGTCAGACTCCATCTTATAAGCAATTTGGTTTTCTGCTCCCCACAACTCTGCCTGAAAGGTTGTCCTAGAGCTGCTCTCCTTCGGTTGACTGAAAGCCCCCAGTCTAAACATGATACTACAGGAGCATCCTTCATAGCCATTTGCTCTTGTGCCAACACAACTCATTAGCTTAAACATTTTATCTCACTCTCTAACATTTACTACTCCCCGTGCTGTGTATGAAAACCGCAGGATCCCTTCTTGGCCTCCCTTTTGCAAGGCTCACCAAGCCAAGCTGTTCTGTCTTCCCTTAGAACGCAGGTTCTTGTGTTGGTCATCCCATTGCTGAGCTCCTCCCAATACCTGCTTCAGAACAAAACAGTCTCTCCTGAGCTTGAGTGGGCAAAACAATGAACAGACTCCAGATGGGATCTCACTGGTACCTGGTAACACGGCAGAAATTACTCCTTTTTCCTGCAGAAATTCCTTGCCCGGGATCACAACAGCCTCCACCACTGCTACACCACATTGGTTCATGGGTATTGTATCACCGACACCAAATCTTTCTCCTCCTTTTTCCATTTCTGACAGAGGAAATCCCAGCTTAGGGCAGAAATTCCTGTTTGTTCCTAAGCAACCCATGAGCCTTGACACATCGGCACCCCCCTCGCTGCTGTTATTCCTGTAGAGCCTCCAATAAATGATCTCTCAGAGAAACTTCTCAATATTAGCTTGTTTCTTCTTTTCCCTGAGGACTCCCGCTACAGAGAGTTATTCATTCCCAGCCTCTGAAGGAATTCAGCTGCATCGTGCACTGACAGAGAGAACAAAACTCTTGGATGGGACCACGTGCACAAGCAGCAGTCTCGCTGAGATGCTGCTGGGGAGCATCATCTCTGGGAGGAAGCAGATCGGCTCCTGTGGGACATTTCTCACCTGATGATCCATGTGTGTCTCCTATCAAGAAAGAGGATCCAGCTCCACAAGACACACCATGTGCTGACCAAGTGTTGTCATCCACTGGAAGGGACACAATTTATCAAACCATTTGTATCATGAAGACAGATGCTGCTAAATCTGCTGTGTTATCTGTTGGGTCCGTTACATTAACGGCTCAATCAGATTCTCAGTCATCAAATTAGAGTTGCTGCCTCCTAACTGAACGTGTCACCCAGAAAAGCATTTGGATGCACAGCAAGTGGTCCAGGCGAGAGATCCAGATTGGTAAAGTGGAGAAGATGTAGCATTTAAACAATGAGATACTACAGCAAAGCATGGGCTGAGTAACTCCTCTGTTCTGATCTCAGCATGGACACCCGAGCACTTTGGCTCCTTCAAGGTGTGTTTGGCTTGTCCCAGGGCCACGAGACAGCCCACAGGAACTACAGTTGTCCCACACCACTGCCAAGGCCCAGTTGTGATTTCAGTGCTGCCACGGCACCAGCTCACTGGGGCTGTGACCCATCTCTGAAGACCACAGGCTGCTGCATCCTGGCAGTCAAACTGATGGCTATTAGCCCATGACATTCAACAACATGAAAATATTGCTCTAGATATTGAAGTCTGGTCTTCTTACTCCTGACCAGTCTAAGAGATACTTTTCGTACCAAAATATTAGAGCTTCAGGTGTTGGAGGTGCTGATGATGAGTAAGGAAGGAAGCCACAGAAAGGGAGCTTTTGTCAGTTTATGTCCTAAAGAGGTTAAGGCAAGCATGACCTACCCCTGTTGGCCAGAAACATGAAAGAAGCCTTGAAATGAGCTACACAGGTGCAACCTCTGGTGAAACAACAGATAATTGATTATATTTGTCTTACGAAACCCAGCTACTGTAGATTGTGTTTCTGGGTGCCATTGGTTGACATCTTCATCTCATCTATTAACAATTTATCGATGCTACTTATGATCAAGTAGCAGTTTGTGTTTTTCATCATTTTGCCCGTGTTTTGCGTTTGTCCTCGATTGTTGGTAATGACTCACCAGATGTTGGAAGAAGGTTATGTCCATTTGTCCCATTGAGCAGTAACTCCAAGCATAACCGCAGTGGGCAATGCAGGGGACTCCCACAGTCCCTCCCCTCCAGCAACCCAGTGCTTCCCTGGCCCCAACCAGACCCTATGCAACCCTCAGTATTTACTCTGGGCAGAGCCAGAGACTGCTCAGAAATATAAATGCTGAAAAACGAGTGTAAAACCAACTGAAAGGTCAAGAGCACTTGTGTGTCAGGAAGCCACATCCTTCACTCCATGGGATTTTTTTTTCCGAGTGGCTCAAGATGACATGAAGAGTCTCTCCACTGAGTCCTGGAGACCCTTCTTCACCAAACAGTGAGTGTGGGAACAAACGCTGGAGGGTTCCAGGAGGTCTTTATGACTTTCCACCCAGTACTTCAGCTCAGGACAAAGTCAAGCTCGTCGAAAGCTCAATAATTTCCTGGCCTTGCTCGAATTAAATACCTTTCATCTTTGAAGTTGCGGTGCTTTGGTCTTCAAGCGTGTTGACCACAGGAGGCTGAGTGGAGATGAAGTGCACCCGGAGCCCTGTGTACACAGCATGTACCCTGAGGTCAAGCAGTCCCGGCATCGTTTTTCACCAAAAATGACTGAAATGTTTCACAACAGAAGTGACTGGTTTCACTGGACTCTTGTTCCAGAGCTGGGGAGCTCCTACAGGCCATGATCAGCAGCCTAAAGGGGGATCCTGGATGACTGGGGGTGAGCAGGAATCAACCCCCAACCAAACAACTGCACAGACAATTCATATTTACAGCTGGTTTTCTTCTTCCTGGTGTTTTTACCTACAGATCTGGCCTCTGAATCTTTTCTATCCAGCACGAAGGAAATGCTCGTGTTATTTCTACTAAATTTCAACAATACTTAGTGGAATTTGTCTTTTGGGGCAAGAAACCTCCTGGGAAGTCTTGGAGAGGTGTGTGGTGGGGGAGAACAGTCAGGAGGAAACAACAGGGCCAATAAAATCTGTCCTGGGGAGTGTGATGTGTAGTTCACCTTAACAGGTCTATTTTCATCCTGAAATGTAGATGGAAAAATGTCATAGCCATGATGGTCTGGGGCTATCCAAAAGGAAAGATATTTTGTGAGACAAAGTGGAGTAGTTGGAAAAAAAGAAAATTAATTTTAAAAAATTATAAAATTAATAGAAAAAATAATAAAAATAAATTAAATAAAGAAAAAG